>PQWD01012339.1:0-184969 GCA_019425675.1 Leucinodes orbonalis
TCGTAACGAATACAAATTATAAATAGAGTGATTTTAAAAATATTTTCAGAATCTCCTTTCGATTTCATGGTAAAAGTAAATATATATTCTAACTTCTACCATTAAACGAAATTGTATCATGGGTCAAACATAAATAAGCCAGAACCATAATTAATGTTTTTTTAAGAGATGTTGTGATGATGATGAACATTTTGATTTCTTCGGTTTATCGTAGCAACTTCAGGCGCAAAATGACATTTCATTTGCCATGGAAGCAGCCCAGGCTGAAAGGAAGGATAAATATTAGAACAAAAACACAGTTTTAATATTTACATGAACATAAACAAGTATACGCTGTATATTAAAGTATATAATAAACTTATCATTTAAATATAAAACTGCCCTCCGTGGCAAGTGTGACAAGCGTTCCGCTTAAATCCGCATTTTAAACAGGGGATCGTGATTTTATCCCGTGAGGGAGTAGTAACTTTGTGCGACTAGTTTGAGATTAAAGGCTGATCACCTGATTGTCAAAGAAAGATTATTCCGTACCGGCTATGTTTTTAGGATGACAGTCGTAAACACGGTGTTATGTGCGGTGCCCTCAGAGGCTGAAAATCTGACCATAACTACATCTGAAACAATATCGATATCGATTATAAATTTCAAAATCCCACACTAGTCTTGAATCAGCTTCGTACATTTAACACCAGATATATGATATTTTATCACATATAAGAGATTCTGAGATATGTATTTAAAAAAAAACATTCCACCTGGCTTATCAAGAGGAATTTTGCCAAAAAGTGGCGTGTGATTCCGTCTTTTTTCTCTGAGCTTCGGCCACATATTCACAGCACCGAAAAGTTCATTTTACCTTTCTAACAAGTTCTGAAAGATAACTACAAATCCAAACAACGTTTCACTACTTTCCTATATGAAAATATGCAAATGAAGAAAAACCAGAAATATCGCTTTGTCAAAAGTGATTATTTACAACTACATGTCAGTGTCAACTACCGGGAAACAATCAAAGAAAGAAAGATGTGAGACTGAGGAAGTGAGTGACGATGCAATAGCCGCCATTAAATTCTGCTCCGTTTCATAGTAATTTATTTTTGTATGGAGTTGCACCGACTGGTCTGAAATGAGAGAGGACCTTCACTACGTTCGAGCAATATCGGCATCTTGGTCAAGGTGCCATTAATGGTCATCTTTCGTGAATCATACTATACCCATAATACAAGTTCATTTAAATTTGGCTAATGGCGCATGTGTGAATGTCTCGTAAGAACCACTTCAGCATACTGCCTTCGAATATTATAAATATACCTTGCTCCTACCATTTTAATACTGTCTAAATTACAGCTATTGTAATTATATCAGCTCCTAAACGTTAAAAGAATATTTTAAAAGAATAAAATGAGGTATTTATTTAAGTAATGTGACGGAAATGTAAGCGTTTATTCATCGTGAATAAGAAGGAAGTTTTTCCTCTCTGAAATATACTATATTATGATCTTCCTCCTCAATTTATTTTTAGATGAATAAATTCAATTCAATTCGATTCTTTATTGATTTTCCATATGTTTATAGGTTGGTATAATTATAAAAACATGTATCAATATGACCCTGTCGGGCACAGCACAATCAACAGAAGGGGGGACTTCAATGCTTCAATAAGATTTCACAATAACATTATTTGTATAAAATGTAAATGAGTTTAATAAAATATATATGATTATTAAATAAAATCTGTATTATTTGGAAAATATTTTCACTAAATTAAAAAAATAATTATTAAAGAATAATGATATATAAAAAAATAATTATACTATTTTGGCATTTAAAAAAATTAAGTAAAATAATACATTTATTAACAAGATAAGGAAAAGAGCTGATTTGATAGTATGACTTAAAAATGCATGTAATACGTACGGACCTACAATTAATGTGCGTTATTAGGTATCTAATTAATTTTTAAATGCTTTAAATTTTAATAAATAGGTATCACATGATTATTTTAATTTGCTGCCAGAATATGCATTATGTAAATTAATTTGATACTCATGCTCCTCAAAACAGATCTGAATCAAAATAAATATTGCTTACAAAATTCAAATAAATAATAAAACCGCTCATCACTCTGGCCTTCGTGAAGGTTATGTCCCAATTCCCTAAGGCATGCCGTATGAGAAGGCCTCAGTATGCGGTGGGTGTATTAGGCCGATGATTTTTTTAAAATACTAAACCGATCTATGTCAAACTTAAACAATCATGTTCTTACACCTAGATTGCAAGTAGTCAAATTGGTAAAGTATTACTTACCTTCTAACCAACTTCTTCGCTTCCAAAGATTATAACATCGCATTATGGTTATGTTCACTTTATTTTGCTTAACGCCATGTAAGAAGGCAACAAAATGCGCTCACGTTATGTAAACCTATCAAAACTTTTGATAGAATTTAAAAATCTTATTTTCTTTGAATTTAAGGTTCACTAGGTACTACAAGAAGGATGAACATGAGTCCCACTATAAGACGATCTCGTTCGTTGCATAAACTTTTCACGAGTTGATAGCGTTAATGGGTGCGTGTGCTATAGCTCGTTACATGATGTATATATTAACTGTTACGTTGTTACTTTACGTTGACTACATAGTCATAGTTCTGTAATATTTATCAAAGTAACCTTCAACTACACTTTATAGACGTGTGATGAGTTGAAGCTGACCTAATTACCAAGGGTGATTAAGTTTTTTCTGAGTCTAATATAAAGCAAGCTGGTTATTTATAAACTTAGCATTTCATAACATAAGATTATTTAAATAGCAGTTTATATGTGCAAATATGTTTTTAATTACCACTAATTAAAAACATTAGAACGCGTTCAAAAGTGTGAACAGAAGCTCATATGGAAGAAGCTCATTTTTTTTTTCTTCACTTCAATTCACTTCAAATCTCATCTTTGGTCGGGATAACGTCATATCAATGGCGTCTTCTTTTGAAAAAAGTCAATTTCTGTTTGAGTTACAAAGTGCCGGAACATAAATGCGATTGACAGTAGGATCCGCCGCTTTATAAGTTGCGACGTCTAGCCAACGTTTTCTTTTTCATTCGTCATCTCGGAGAGCAATTTCCCAGTGGGGAGTGCCTACTGAAACAGTTCCCAAGGCAACGTAACGGCCCAGTTTCAAACAAATTAATTGACTATGGAAAGTTTTATAAAGAGATGCCTTCTCACTTAACGATTTTAACATTTTCACTTTCAATTAAGGCACGCTCTATTACCGTACTAATAAGATTTTAACTTAAGTAATAAGGGGTTTTGTTTCTTTAATTATTTCGTCATGACATTTTCCTTAAGAAAATACGACGAAAATGCTTGATAATTTATATTGCTTTCATCTTTCACTCTATTAAGTTATATGGGGGATTTAAGCGTTTCCTCAATAAGACGTTCTAACAATACCTGTACCTGTAAAGCTCAGCTAACAATACCTCAGCGCCGGGATCTTCAATTTTTTGGGTGGGGCAAAAATTTAGAAATGCCGCCCCCGCCCTCTTTTTTATTTTTACCTTTATCATCCTATATTATTTCACTAATTTATATAATAGGTCTCAAATTGATTGACATTTGGACAAAGCTGCAACTTTTTACGCAGCTGTGATCAGTTTCAGAGATATTACATCTCCTTGTCTTGCTCCTCGGTGCCAATGATAAGCCAATGGTAAGCTCTTCATGTACTCGGCCTGACATAGTAGCGCTCTCGTACAAACATCTCAACAATTCGATATAGCAGTAGTCAAGTCAGGCACCGTTGGAGGGAATGACACAGCACAGCCCAAGTCTCGATCGAATCGAAGGCTTTCTCATAGTCCACAAACGCCAAACATAATGGTCAGTTATACTCTCCGCTCTTCTGTATAACCTGCCACAGCGTATGTAATATGTAGTCTATGGTGCTGAAGCCTTTGAGGAACCCGGCTTGTTCGGAGGGCTGGAAATCGTCAAACATATGCGCGAGACGGATCATAATGACTCTGGAGAATAACTTGAAGATGTGGCACAATATCGTAATGGGTCGTTAATTCTTCAATAAGCTTTTAATATCTAAGATAACTCGTAACAGATGTAAAAACGGCAAGATTAGTTTATTTTAGTCATTTTTATAATGTAATGTCGTATGGTCTACCGTTGTGGGTACGGCTGCCGACATTGATACAATATTTGTGCTACAAAGAGAGCTTTTATCTACAACCTTAGACCACGTGACTCTCTTAAAGAACAGTTCAAAGAAATAAATTTGTTTTTTTGTAATGTAATTTTTGTATATTTTTGTCGTTCATAAGTGCTTTTTGTAAGCCTAATTTAAATAAATGAATTTTGACTTTAACTTATCATACCCGGAATATTAGGCTCTCTCCAAGCGGATACGAAAACTCGTTCGCAGAGAATTCTACTATTTCAATACAAGGTTAATTAAGGACCTTATTAAGGAGAACAGGGGGCCCAAAGTTTTCCAAAAACCACTTGGAATCTACGTGCCCTACTAAGGCACCATTGTACGTAGGATATCCCGGATGTTGACGTTAGCGAAATTAGTGCAGCACTGAAGCAACTGAGAAATGAAAGGGCCCCGTGGGATGACGGTATTACGACAGAACTCCTAAACACCGGTGGACAACCCATCCTTAGGACATTAGGTGAGCTCTTTTAATGCCGTCATCTACCTGGGAACTACACTGGAAGCGTGGTCCACAAGCGTTCTTTAAGAAGGGTGATAAAGCTCTCTTGAAGAATTATAGACCGGTAGCGTTTCTGATAAGCGTCGGTGGCGTCCTTCTCCAGATTGTCCAAGAATAAGTTTACTTGGGCTAAAACTTGACCGGCACAATTTCGGAAGGGAAGCTAGTAGGAGGATTCATTTGGGCTGGGCGGCATCAGGCAAGTTACATCAGATCTTCACGTCGACGATTCCGCAACGCTTAAGGACAAAAGTCTTTGAGAAATACGTCCTACCCATACCAACATACGCAGATGAGACATGGACACTGACTGCGGATTGGTTCAGAAATTCAAAGTTACTCAACGAGCGATGGAGCGTGCTATGTTGGGAGACTCTTATACATAAAAT
Organism: Leucinodes orbonalis; assembly: GCA_019425675.1. Classification (NCBI taxonomy): domain Eukaryota; kingdom Metazoa; phylum Arthropoda; class Insecta; order Lepidoptera; family Crambidae; genus Leucinodes; species Leucinodes orbonalis. Next base: position 5,117 of record PQWD01012339.1, read on the forward strand.
CAGAAATGATGTTATCCGCAAAAGAACTAAAATTACCGGCATAGTTCGCCAGATTAGCGAACTGAAGTGGCAGTGGGTAATGATGTCGCAGAACCGATGGCCGTTGGAGCAGACGAGTTCTGGAGCGGAGACCGCGTCTTGGCAAGCGTAACGTAGGACGCCCTCCGGCCCGATGGACCGACAACTTGCGAAAAGTCGCTGGTGGAGTCTGGATGAGAAAAACGGAGGACCGGAATATCTGGCGCAAAATGAGACAAATGTCCAACAGTGGACTGCGATAGGTTGAATAGAGAGGGAAAAGGTTTAATCACCTTTCTTGAAGAAGAACACCACCACGCCATTGCTCCTCACCTTTGGTGTCGCACCATCACCGATTCCGGAATTAAAAAGCTTCTGAAGGGTCTTAAGCACTGGCGTGCCCCCTACTTCAAAAGCTCTGCGGTATATCCGTCGTAGCGGGGGTCTAATAACGCTTAAGCTGTTTCATAACCATCCTAACCTCGGCAAAAAAGCAATGTCATTAAAAAGTTACAATTTATCAATTATTGGTATTGATATTAATCAATTAAGTTCTATAATGAAATAAGACTACTCGCCTCAGCTTTTTCGAAGTCACACTGGATGAAAAAGGCGTTTTATTTCCAATTTATTTAAAAACGTGGTCGCTTGATGCAAGTAAAAGGAGCTTAATTGTTTATTTTTTCAATTGTAGCTGTCCATCATGAAAATGATATAGCTTTAAAGCAGCTAAGTTGGCATCAATTAACATAGAGAAATAACTACGTAACTTTGAAATAATACACTGCTGCCCTGTATAGAGATCGACGAGAGAGTTTTCGTATACAGCGTCATTCCTCAGATCGCAGCTGCACCCGCCTGCTGACCGTGATCTGCGGGCGCCTATTTAGAACTATGCAAAAAATGTAATAGTTCAGTAACATGCCTTACTCCGCGCTCCGGTATCAGTCGTATTTCTATGGCCATGCACTTGTACTATTATTTATTCCGCGGGCAAGTAAGGTAAATGATGAGTGGTCCATTAGTCGGTTTGCCGCCCCCAGACCGTGCCGCCGGGGCACGTGCCCCGTCTGCCTCCCCTAGATCCGCCCTGCAATACCTACATGCTTCTGGTGCTCTCTGGAACCTGGTAGGTGTTGCCCGTTCTATAAATGAAATATAACGGTAATTTTAACGTGTGACGACTGGATACAAATCTAAGTAATACTTCGAACTGTGGTCATTATTAATTACATATCAAATCGTTTATTTAAATACAAACGTTTAATAATATGTCACATGCATTGATTTAAGAATATTAACCTCAATGATCACATGATAACTTAAGCTATGAAGCCGTAGGTCGTAATGCCATACAAATATACCTGTATAATATGTCATTTTCAGATATTAAATTAAAAAACTAGTTCAGTTATCTGTGTCAGTGCAAATTTCTATTGACACCAGCCCTTACCTTTCCGCGGCTGCCGTAAAAGGCGGACCGAAACCTAATCTACGACATTCATAGGCTACCTGCCTCTTTACCCAGGTCGTCAGGCCACTTCTTTTTCCATTAAAACACTCGAAATACTTTTGCCATAGGCGACATCTCATTTTTTCGTGGAATCTGAAAGATCGCCCTTATAGTTTTTAATTATTAAGCATGTACCTAATACCTACATAGCAAACTGGTGGTCCTAATGAATTAGTTCATTGGGACCACCAGTTTACTATGTTACTTTAACTTCAGTAGCAATAGCTTTAATTAAACAACTTATAATTAGCTAACCATTTCAGTTTAAAAAATACCCAATTATTATGTCAGGAAAATAAGCAATAGTAATTTGTCGCCTGAACCAATTAGTTTTCGAGTAATTATAAAGAGAAATAGCGGAAAGCCGCGAATTCCAAGATGCTACTTTAAAACAGTTCTCGAATATTGTGTTGTTTATCCGCGAGTAGGGTATATAATCCTCATTTTGTTATTTATTTGGTGTTGCTTGATCTGTATTTTAATAAGTTAAATAAATCAACAGGATATTTTATATGAAGTACTTATAAGTTTTCATATAGCGGAAGTCCGACAGAACAAAGCATTATTTTAAACACTTCTGAGTTACCAACTGAATGCATAAAGGTTTTTTTAAAAGCAAAATTAGTACCTATCTATCCTTTTTGAAAACAAAAATATCGATACCGGTAAGGGTTAAATTCTGCTAAGACTCGGATATATTGCAACCTCACCTAAACTTGGTGCATCCTTCCGAATAATGAACAGCTAGAGCCTCGTTAATCATCACGCACTGGAATAGTGCAAAGGATTATTCTCCTTCGTGCATTGTAAGAGGTCCATCCAATCTCTCTCCCCATAGCTTTACGGTATGGCGAGGCTTGTTGCCTGCAGTGGAAAGGAAGAAAATACATTTATTAGTGGAACGCTATAGGCTGAAGCCGAGATGATGACGAATCTGAGAGGACCGCGTGGTGGCTCTGAAGTACTTGGTGGTTGACTCGATACTGAGTCGTCTAGGTATCACCGCAGTGTCAGATATCGTCCCATGAATTAAGAGTGCTATGCACTTTTTCGGGATGAGGGCACTGTAGCTAGTGAAATTACCGGGTATAAGAGACCTAACATTGTTGTCTCGGGTGACGGGCGCAGTGCGGCATTGATGGAGAATAATAACTATTTATCAGTGTCTCCTTCCATACCACTCTGTCATGTCAGGCATATCACTTACCATCAGGTCAGGTGAGCGTCCTGACCGTCCTGTTCACTTCGGAACATAAAAATGTAGGACGTCGATGTGATGATTGAAAGAGTCTTGTATATTCTTAGACTGTATGATGTCCTTAACGTCAATGCCACATCAATGTAGTCCATCATGAACCTCTGGTCCTCAACAGGGCGAGAACTTGTGTAAAAAAACCCTTAATATTATATAGAAAACCAAACAAGTTTGTTTTTTGTGTATTAATCGACTTCTCAACCATTACAGTACATCGGCCATTAATGATAATTTTAAGACATTTCCCACGAAAGAATATTTAACCAAAATCACCCTGGGTTCTTACGAATAAAACCTACTCGTAAGTGTTTTCTAAATAAAGTTTTCTAGTAAAGTTATTGAAAACAATGGAAATCTTACCATGAATAAGAAAATGCGATGAGAAAAATCTTTTCATTCTGTTGTAGGTTGCGATTTTGTTTCATTAGTGGAAATACAGGTGAGTGAGCGCACCTCCCAGACAAAGGTAGAGGATTGACGAACTCACAATTGCCTTATAGGGTGTATTATCAATACTGTATGTTGTTATAATTTGCAAAAAAGTCATGCTTATGTAGATAAAAAGCTAGAACTTTAACGAAAGGTTCACATTTTACGTCGTGAACGTATGCCATCAAGCAGACAACACATTGTGCAATTTTTTTATGGCAATAATATCATCATCAGCTTATAATATTCAACTCCAGGGAACAAGTCTTCCTATACAGTATTGCTATTTGGAGTTTGGGCCGTAATGGGCCCATTGTGGATTGGTAAGTGTTAATAACTGCTATCCTAAGATTATCGCCGGGACCGACAGCTTACCATGTGCATATATATTTCATATTTAAAATAATTATATCAAACTAAAATAATTAAAAAAGTTAACGTATTTTCCTGTGTACATATTTAACAATAGTAAAATAATTTATTACTTATAACAAAATTATGAGTTTCTACACATAAACTTTTTTCAATTCACAATAGCTAAAATTAAATGGATTCATCAACTAAAATATATACATTTACTATAATTTAGGTACAATAATTTTGTAGCAGCATTGAAATTGTTCGAAAAATATATAAAGCGAGCAAAGTTTGAAATATGTTTTACAGAGAATTTTCCTTTTACTCAGATATGAACTTAGCGTTTCTCATCTACAATATTTTTATAAGATTCCATTCCACTCGCATATGCCTTGTTATTTTATTTGTTGTGAATCAATATCGCTAGAAAAATTAAACTACATCGATTTTGAGCACACTACCCTATTACTTATTTTCATTGTTCTTTACGCAGTTTATAAGCATTAAAATGTGTGTGAGGGCTCTCAGCAATAGGAATAAAGTGTTTTCGTTTCATTTAGGAAATAAAATAACATAACATATTCTAGCAGCAGCTTATACTTACCGATAAGTAATAAGTACCTAGTTTATTTTTTCCACCTCACAACTTTATTGTTTAAATTCTTTTGTATAGAATAATGATAATTGTCGTATTTAGACTCTATTGTTTGCTTCAAACTTTGTATTAGTTTGAACCTTACTACCATAAAAGCGAAGATTCAAAGTCGTTTAGGCATATAATAACCATAAATTATTTCAGAAATTAGTTTCTATAGAAGCATAGCTACGGGTTACTAATAAAACTAATTGCAGTTAAATGTAAAATTTTAAAACTCTTATTAACCAGAATGGGTTGCATGGTTAACGCCTAAGTTAGTTAAACACGTATGAGAGAAAAGACATGAGGTAAATCCCCAAAATTGCTTATACAAACATTTGAAAGATGTGGTCGGTGTGATAATGACTAACATCCTAGACTTAACGTGCCTTAACGTGCTCTACGAAAAAGCAATCATCTTTCTTTCGGAAAATCAGGTGATTCAGCTTGCAAACACTGTAAGGTAAGAATCCCCTTTGTATACTGAACGATCGATCGCATCGTGAAGATCAATCAAGCCATGTAGCTTTCTTCCAAGTAGACCATTCAACGCTTACGCTATGGTAATGGCCAGAGAGATAGGTGTATATTTGTTTTTTGATAAATCTCTTGGTTTTTTCGTATTGCCCAACAATCGTTTTTCTAAAATCATAGGTGACACATGAACCTCGCTTACAGTGGTATTCACTACTCATATACCCTATGCAAAAAGAAAATAACAAACGAATAATTAGGATTCGTGGCAGATGGAAACTGACATCTCATGTCTTGGTTTCTAAACGTAAAACATGCGACATTGTCTTTCTCTTTGGTTTTTGCATTTGGTCATGATCCTGAGCTATGATTTTTCAGCTTAGGATACATATATTTGATACAAATAATTTGCAGTAAATATAATTATTTACGGAATGTGATGATGAAGTTTTCTTCGAGGTCACGGAGGATACGTTATGTTACCCATTAGGTCATAAGACTTTGAATGTAGCCTACTCAGGATGGTTAAACCTTTGTGTCAAGGTACATACTGCTCGACAAAAAAGATAGGTAATATTGACACAGTAAGATTCTAGTAACACAACATTAGAAAAGGTAACATCCTCTGCATAGCGTCTTCTTTATAAGCTTTATAAGGACCAATGCTTACTCGTACATAAAACAATAGTATATTACAAGTTAACCAACCTACTACTATTACTAGAAAGGAGAAAAACATTTCTAAATAACAAAAATACTTATCTAGAATATTTATATTTTTCTCCGTTAATATTTATATACCGATACATATAATGTAACAGCAATGATTTGCTGGGAGATGTCAAAGTTAATTATTAACATTGAAGTAGTACCTAACAAAGTTCCTACTGGAATTCGAATCTGGCACCTCTGGGACTAAGTATGCTTCACAAGGCGGTGGACAAAGTTTCAGCTTAGTACCCTATGGCAATAACTATACTTATAGTGTGTGTATAGTTAGATGTCGAGAACGGAAAATACATAGAGTACAACATTTAATACCGTGCAATTTGTCCCTACATGTATACCCGCTTTAGTATAGTTATACGTTGGCTTTATACGTATCAAAATCATTCAGTCGATAGCTTTTGTGAACGTCCAAAGGTTTCACTGCTTTGCAGTTTTTCAATTTGTACGCGGAATGAGGCGGAATTTGTAAGTATTTGCTCTTATCGTCCCACATTGGTCATTACAGTGTTTTCCTAATGGAAATCGATACGCGCGCAATCTTGTAAAGAGCCTTTCTCTGGACCAAGCACCATAGATTAAAAGTGATCCTTGAAATCGTATAATATATGGTGACTAATATAATTAACATACATACACATAATCAATATGTATATGTATAGTATTATAATGATATTATAATATTATACATATATATATATATATATATATATATATATATATTATATATAGTATATATATAATATATATATATATATATATATATATATATATATAATTACTTAATATTATATTATTATGTTTTCGAAATCCTTAAGATTCACGGGCCAAATAGTGGCCCGGTCCTTTGGAAGGCATGTGTGGGGCCGAAGCCAAAACAGCACAGAGGCCTTTTTTCGAATGTTTAATCTTTGTAAGTGTTACACATGGCGGATGCCATCACAGAATGCACAATATGATACAACCCATGAAGACCCCCACCAGGTGTAAAGACTATTGTAAATATATGGAAACTACGATACTGGGCTATGGAATTGAGTTTTGGTGGACTGAATATCTGGGCTATGGGGGAGACTACGAACGCCTGTCATTAAACTAGTCTCACAGTAAAATAGAGACAGACGGTGACTCGCCGCGGCTAGATGGGCCCCCTAATGGTCGCCTGCAGTGGGGCGACAGAGGGGCAACATGGGCGCTCGCGGCTAGGGGTGTCGAGAGGTGCGGCACCGATTTCACCATCGCGAGTAACTACTCAAGTCACTCGGAGCGGGTTTCCTCACTATTACGCCATTAGACACTTCCACCCCCGAGCATATAGCTCTAGCGACTCACTCCCGACGACCAATAAAGGCAAGCGGGAGGTGGGGATCTGGTCCTCATGGGGTCCACTTCGCCCACCAACGGTGAGACGAAGGCGAAGACCAGAGAGTTCCCCGGAGCACGGGACCGAGGCGCGCGCCACACACTATCAGCTCGCCACAAGCTGCCCGTATTATTACATGTGATACAAAAACACGCACTTTGAATATATTGGATACCGCTTCTTATAAAACTTCTGAAACTGACATAAAATTGCATGTGTTACGAACTTACGTTGTTGTGAAATTCGTTGTTACTTTTTTCGTAGTCACGTAACGCACCCCACTTTGGGGACAAATATATGGCATATTATTTATTTATACTCGATAATATATGCGAGGATTCGATTAATAATGAGGCTATTGATGATACGAATAACAGAATAACATTAGAAGAAAATTGCAGATTCCCTGAAAAGCACAAACTACAAAGACACTTAAATGAAATTCAGGTATATGTGATGGTAATAATTTTACCATCACATACATTTGTACTACACATACATTACACATACATTCTACTTTATTTCTCTACGCACTTGAAACTTAATTTTTTCTTAACAATGTTAAAAATAAATGTAATTTAGAAAGCACAAACAATAAGTAATACATGTATTACACGATCCACCAACGTTTTGATATACCTACCCATACCACTCATGAATAATAAAAATACGCAATCTATAGGTAATATTTAAAAAAATTTTGAAAAAAGTTCTAATATTCCAAAAATCTTTCAATCAACCTATAACAATGTCTCTCTTACATACCTATCTTTCATACCACAGTATTTTATAACCATGAAAGAAAGAATATCATTTATTTGACCAAAAAAACAATACAATACAATAATGCCGAAAAAATATTATAATTTATGATGCGCTATCTATAACTCACTCCCGCGATATTTTTTTTGTGCCCGTAATTTATTTTAGATTTTCCAAATGTCAATCTCATTCGATATCCAATTAATTACTCTGGGACCGACTTTTTCTTTTATTTGAATTTCTTCTTAGTTCTGTGTTACCGTGTCCCATAGTAAAAAAAAATATTATTTCCTAAAAACCTATTTGATATCTAGTCATTCCACGTTCTTTGACATTCTTTTTATCTATTAACTACCAATAACTTCTATAAAATTGCCGTTTCGCGCTAAACTCCCAAATGGGACCCAGTACAGGGATCTAAATATATTTTTTATAATTATTTTACTAGAATAGGCCGCCATCTCACCTGATGTTAAGCGATTGATTGATTGACCGAAGATGAATCATGCCTATCTAGGAACAACCTGTTCACTCTTGCCTTGAAGATATCCAGATCACAATAATAGGTCCTGCTACCGAGTGATCTAAAAGTCATCCGGCAGATAGATCGTCTACTTGATTGATGAATAAAAACACATTGGAAAATTTTTATTACTCTGTATAATAAACGATTTAAGACGCGATCGCAACATTTTTTTCTCTTAAAAATCAATTAACATACATGGGTATAAATTGCTCATCTGATGACAAAGCCCAATTGTTGTGTCTAAACTTAATACACATCGCTTTTAACAACAAACACAAAGTTTCTCTATATATAAATCGATACTATTACTACTGGGCACTCATTTGTTGTAATCCGAAATGCTTGGAGAACTCCTCAATAATAAATTGATGTCGCAACTAACGGTTTGACATAGGACGACGGTAGGATATTCGAGCGTAGTCTCCAGAGGGAATAGTTTTGGCAAGACGTATACCTTTTTTCTGATGGAGGGGTACTTACGACTACATTTATTTATAGTTATAGAAATATATTGAATAAGTTATTTATATGGACTGTGTATGTTGGATGTTACTTTAAATTGAACTATATTAATTAAACATCTTATCTAGTTTTATCACTGAAAATGGCACGAGGTGAGTTATAATAAACGAAACGAAATCTCGATTAAGACATAGTACATATATTTTTTGTGTAAGTTAGTCAACAGTCTTAATATATACATTGAGTAAAAACGAGACATAACTAAAGACAGATTGATGACGACGTTTGTTTAATGATCGCAATGATGTCTAAGAAAGTCCTGTATGATTGATTGGTTCAATTGTGTTCAAAAATCTTTCTATTTTTTGCACATATTGCCAAAGAAGGGTGCTTTTATATAAGATTCCTAATCCTTATGAACATTCACAAAAAATCAAACAGTCGAAAATAAAGTGTCTGGATAGGTTCTACTTATAAATATTTTAAGAAACTTTAGTAAATAAATAGACGTTTAAGATTTTAATTTGCCGCAGCAATATTATGACTTTAATAAAGGTATAGGTATATTTTCTAGTAGCATTTAGCAGCTACTGACATTTCTGAGTGTAAAAAATCTAAAATCTGTTTAGCGTCCAAGTCGTTATGCCTTGCGACCGTCGTTGACGGTAAATGTTTCCAGAAAATATTAACTATCTACATTCATTGGTTACTTTCCGCACTGTATCTGTCAAAGGCTATAACTTATCTTTAGGTAAGCGAGCGTTCCTGTTCACTGAAAAAATTAGAATAAATGGCACCTGAAGTCTAACATGGGAGCAGACGGACCCGTTATTTGATTGCGGCGAAAAAGGCAGCATCGGGGTCGTCGGTGCTGGCTGCTGACTCCGGAGCCGATAATGAGGATGTAAATTGGCGTGTGGGGAAAGCGGGGTGGCGCGAGCAGCCGCCCAACCTGTGGCTGTATCTGTTGCGCCCGCCCGGGCCAGTCTCGCCCGCGCCGCCGTCGCCGCGTTGCGTTCCGCTCGCGCACCAATCCACTTTTCCGTAAAGCACGTGACACACGGGCCGTTTAACGTAAAAATCCACTACCCGCCGGATATCAATTATTCCGTTTGACATCTCCGACGGACCAGAAAATTCCTTATATTTTCGGGCACGTTTTGAATGTTACAATTGCAGGACAATTAAACACTCCGATGGGTTAATGGTATGATATGGATTTGTGTTTCTTTTTTGTTAAATAATGTCGCAAAAGAATTTGAAATGACGATTATCATTAAATGATAATAGATATTAGTATATTATTTTTTCATTATGTTCTATAGAGTAAAGAAAATTGCTTTTTATTAAAATTTGTACATTTCATAAATTTACACTCCCTACTTTTACCACTATGCCCTGAAAAGTTGTGTAGGCAAGTACTTGTTTAAGGAAGTTATATGCAAAAGTAAAATAAAGATATAATAAGCATCATACTATAAGTTGTGAAAAATAAAACGATTGACGTTTTTTCGTTTTATTAATGATTCTGACTTATCTTCAGAACTCTATGTTGCTTTTATACTTTACGTCTTGTGTAGTAGTATCGCATTAGTTTAAAATTATAAATTGAAGATTACGCAAATTTAAAGCTAACCAAAGGGCAAAGTCTCGATATCACAAACTATATTTAATTTAGTATTTAGAGTACGTCTAGATAAAATAAAAATAATGCAACGCGGATATCATTTATTTCCGAGAGGCACGTCGTTATCGCTGTATTCCTTTTTAAATTCGTGCAAGGGGAGTACTTAAGAGAGTATTTACATTCCCAAAATAAGTAACCCTTCCTGTGGGACCCTTAGAGTATAACACGTCATTATACTTTTGACTTCGGGATCCGATAGGCTCTGCACGCCACAATGGGCACTAGAGCCATATGATAATTTGTTTATAAACTATCAAATGTTTTAAAAAAATTCAAATGTTAAACATTGATAATAATAAAAGAGATGTTATTTTAATAAATAAAAATTTACAAAACCTTTGTGAAATTAGTATCTAAGTTCATACTAGAAAAAATAAACATAAAAATCGTTTGCTTTGATCACAATAGCTATTTGTACGTACCTTACATGAATTTGAAAATTTAACAAGAAAATGGATTCAATTCTAATAATCAATCATGAATCATAACACACCTTAACTGAATCAATATGATTAGCAAAGTATTATCGCGTGGGTAAATAATCTTTCGTGATATGTAGGCTAATATTGAAAGCACTATCAAACAGTGGAATGTCAGCGCAACGTACCCGTTTTTTGGCTAAATAATTACGAACGCTCATTGTTGAATAGAAATCTAGACCGTTACTTACAGATCGTGGCCATTATTGTGGGGTCTATTAAGGAACTTTTGTTCGCTACGCTGCGAGAGATTGCTGCAAAAAATAATTGTGAAGTGAGTGTTGTGAATAGTAAGGTTCAGTCGTAGAGTGCAGTGGTGTGATTCGGAGTGACAACGAGACATCGATGGGCGACTGGGCCCGCTAGATCGATCCCGCCACACCGGCGCGGCTAACGTCCGTAAGTATGCATATGCAAGCAATCATTCAACTATCGCATGGTGTGCCCACACCTCCGGCCGCAAGCGCGGTTTTATCTAATTGCCTGTTACTAGAAAACACTTAACGCCAGATTGCCTCTGAGACAATAGCGTGAACTGGCTTAAGGTAAATACAATACAGTTGTGTTTATTATCGATACTTAGTTTAACTAATTAAATGAGATAACTTGACAAACGATGATGATTGGCAAATGCATAAAGTTAATTCACCTTACACACTAGAAGTGTCTGAAAGTGAAGTTACCATAAACCAATGTCTTAATTACTAGTTTTTTTTATTTTTTAAAAATGGAAATAGATATAAATAAGCAATATAGGTAATACATTAGTAGCAAATGTCGTTACAAATAGGTACACGTGAACCGGGAAGAGTTATCGCAGAGCATAACAATTTCAATGCACTCTTCATCCTGAAAAACAAATACACAAATGTGTAACACTGTGATGGCGGGAGAAAGAGAAAATATTGAGGTACATACAAAATAATTATAAATGTACTTGTACATGGCCTCTCTCCGATATTTTTATTAACCTTTTAACTGATCATACTTGCACAGATATATTTCCAGTTTTGCGCTTCTGGAACCTTTTAGTGTCACTGTCACAATGTGTCTTCAGTAGATATATTTATTGCCAGGTGTAGGCTCGTCCAGTTTGGGTCGCTGACACGTGCAGGGAACGTCACAGGACGCTTCGTAAATCGATGGAGCATTGCCAAGGATATTGTTTTCAGTTCGCTTTAATCATCTGTATACGGCTATAAATTAAGCGTCGGCGTGTTTGGGTGTTACCGACATCAGCGGTTACCGGTACAAAAATACTTTCACCGAAATACTGTAATCATAAACTCGCTTCGTCGGCGTACAATATTTATTTACTCTGCTTCTAGCTGCAGAAATATTTACGGGTTACAAGAGCAAGCCGGTTGTGAGCAGCATACCCTTTATTGTTGCAGATTTCATAACACTTCTATTGTCTTCTTTTTTGTAAAAATAATAACCACTTATTTATTTCAAGGCGATTGGACGGAAAGTTCTGCAGTGGAGTGGTTTTATGATAAGGTTCGGATAGGCGATGCATGTTGACTGCAAGGGATCGAGGCCACATTAGGCTGCAAAAATGATGATGATATTTATCAATTTCTTAAACAATTTTTAGTTTATTTCATATAAAATACGTTAAATTTGTACCTATTACAAATTGGAATTTACATACTTATTACTATAATTGTAATCTTTCAAAGAACCGTCAGTATCCATTTCGACGGCCCAAAACAACTCACCGAATACTTGCCATTATTTTTTCCACTTCTACGAGTAGCTATGTCAAAGACTTCTGATGAAACTTTGACCTTTGCGGTGGATTGTCAATTTGAATGTTTTATGTACATACAACTTTAGGGTTTTGGTAAAAGGGAACTATGTATTTACTATACTTCTGCTTTGGTTTTAAACGAAATGTCGGCACCTAATGATTTTTTTTCTGCTGTTGCAATAATTCGTGAAGTTTTAGAAAATACAGCTGTATTTTTAAATTTTTGCTAAGCAATATTTATATGTCGAGTGGTGGGTAAAAGGTAAGGGGCCGAAGGACTCGGCTTAGGGACTCATTCGGCCCCTTACTCATTATGAGATCATTCAGTAGAGTACACAAAGCTTCGTTCTCTCGTTAAACTTAAGCTTTTATAGGTTCTTCTCACTTGAAATCCGTTGAGAAAGAGATAATCTCTTAAAATTTATAAAAAAGAAGCAGTATGTATACCATCAATGCAACAATTACAGCCTAAGTTCGGCACAATATATTCAAAGTCAAAGTCAAAAACATTTATTTCAAATTAGGCTTACAAAAAGCACTTATGAACGTCAAAAAATATACAAAAATATAATAAAAAACGATTAAAATACTAAACTAAAATATGAGATTTGGTGCTTTGAAAAAAAAAGCGCTTCAGTGGTTTGGCCTGTTGAGAAAGAAGCACTCAAGAAAACTCAACAGTGTAGCCTTTTTAAAAACATTTTCATTTTCCTTAATGTAACAATATATCATAAACACTGAAATAGCTGAGCAGTTTAAGACCACGGATTTTTATCACATAAATATTCGTCAATAGTTTAGTACCCTTTTTTAGAAAGATGGTTTTTTATTCTAGCTTTAAACATGTGTAAAAGTAACTCGACAATATTTTGCGGTACCTTATTGAAACTTTATACATCTTCCTATAAAAGATTTACCTACTTTATGTAGTCTCAAGTCTAGAACAGCAAGTTTGTTTCTATTCCTAGTATTAAAATTGTGTGAGTCACAATTTTTTTAAAGGTATGTTTAGTATTTACGGACGTAAATTAATTTTCATAAATATATTGTGATGCTATAGTCATTATATTTATTTCTTTAAAAAGTTCTTAAGAGAGTCACGGGTCTAAGGTTGTAGATAAAACGAATAGCTCTTTTGTAGTACAATTATTTAATGTCGGCAGCTGAGTCCCAAAGTAGACCATACGACATGACACTATGAAAAATAACTAAAATAAGCCAATCTTGCTGTTTCTACATCTGTCAAGAGCCTTATCTATAACATAACTAATATTACTATCACTTGATTACACAATTTACTATCAAAAGACTATCAGGTTTGTTGGATGTCAATGGGGAGGGACCGACACTGGTACCATAACCTGTCATTGAATCAGATGGACAGTCCGGAGAGTCAGTGACTGAGTCCGGGCTACCCATAAGCTGATTCATTGCAAGAATATGTTCAGCATATTCCTTCTTGTTTAAATTATACATATTTGTGATATGGTCTAATTGTTCTTTGAGACTATTGATTTCTGATTGAAACAAATTAATTTGAGTCTCATGCTTTAATAAATTATTATTTAACATTATGGAATACACATCTAATTCATCACCCAAACGTCTGCGCTTATTTATACATTTAACATTGCTATATGTTACTTTTTGCCTCTTTATTAATTTCCTAGTTTTATTTATAAATCTATTTATACATATTTTCTATACTTGTTTTTGCTCCACTTCAATGAACCTTCTACAACTGGTGAATTAATTGTGACATCATTGGTCAAGTCAAAAACGGTTGATGAGGTACTAAGTGGAGCAGAAACTAGGCTGGGTGCACATACAACTAACTCATTAAACAGACTTTGGTTCTGGGCCGCTACAGTGTCAATCTTCTCTGTCTCCATGTTGGATATGTGGTGATGGGCCTCCTGTAGCTCCTGCTCCAACATGGAAATGCGCTTAAGTCCATGCACATATTCATCGCTGCACTGGCCAAACCCATCTACCAATTCTTGAAGTCTGTTCCGTTCTGAATCTACTAATAAGTACCTAGTATGCATCTCAGCCATTTCTTTTTTTAACAATGTATTCCTATTTAAGACATCCAATATCTCCTTTTCACTGTCATCTCTGTCGTCATACAATTGATTGACCAACGCCTTAGCAGTTTTTAGTTTATTTAAAGTCAGCTCCAACTCACGAGCTACGGCACCACGGGTCTGCATTTTGATTATTTAAATATCAAACTTCAAATAAATAGAGATGTTGGTTAATCAATTTGGAGGTTGACTCAATGTTTATATCGAGATAACCTCTTCGCGCGTCTGACAGGCACTCAGATTTCGATTCCTAGTCAGGAAGTCAAATGTTTTTCATAAATATAATATATTTGCAGTATAATTAAACTAATTACCTTTGAAAAACGATGACAATGATTCACAATAATTTGAAATTGAAAGTGACAGTTGCCGGTTACCTTTCAATTTCCAGATACTTGCACTAACACTGGTTTTAACCACTCAACTATGTTTGTTTATTCTATGTTTATACTTGTTTAGCAATGATATTTAGGCCTTATTTACGTAATTAATATTAAATATTAAAATAAACATACGGGACAAGTTTAAATCAAATGTATTTTTAATTGTATTAGTTACCTATCCGTTTCTTAAGCTTTGATGGCAAAGCTAAGGATTAATCTGAAGCATTATAACTAAGCGGCTCTGTTATCAGAACTTCCTGCTCCGAGTGAACTAATCGTAGACAAGTATAAGCTTAATAACAAGTTATTTGATCTGACATTATCACTAAAGCAGATAAAATAAGAAATAGTAGGTACATTCAAGACTACTCTTGTATTTTTCTTGAACAGTAAATACATCAATCATAAGTAACATAATATTTGATGCTTATAAATATTAAATAGAAATGTTCAAGTTTCATATTTCAATATTACCGACACTGAGAACCTTATTTTTATGGAACATATATAAAAGCAAAAAGTTAAGATAGAAAAATTTATTGACACAATAAATATTTTACTTAATATTATTTATTTCTTTAAGTTAAAATGTGCAGGACAATCAAGACGCTCACCTGATGGTAAGTGATACGCCTGCTCATGACAGAGCGGCATTGACGGAGATTAACAACTGACAGTTATCATTCTCCGTCAATGCCGCACTGCACCCGCCTAACAAATGTTATGTTATGGTCTTCTAAGCCCAGTAATTTTACTAGCTACAGTGCCTTCATACCGAAACAAAAAAGTGCATAGCACCCGTGTTTCACGGGACAATATCTGGCACTGCGGTACCTACCTAGACGTGTCAGTATCGAGTCTACCAACCAATAGAATGTATTTAACAATTACAGTTTTATACAATAAAAATCAAAGCCGAGGCAATGATATAAAATAAAAATCTAACAAAGAAGAAAATATCAATAAACGTAACACTTAGCAGTCGAAAGGACCCTGTCTCACCATAAACTATCGTGTGTTAAGAGTAATATGGATGTCCTGAGTAAATATTACCCGCATGGTCTCTCTTGGGACCATATACTAATGCTTTTTGTTGGAAAGTACTTGTTTTGCTTTTAAAGGTTAATTTAATGAAATTAGTCCATCGTTCGTACCAATAAGTGATTAAGTTTGAGTTATTTAATGACTTATTATATCTACGACGTTATTTTGCTGTTAAGCATAAGTCAGTCGTGTCAGGGTCGCCTATTCATGGTACAGAACACCCGTTTCAAAGCCATTATATAAAAATAAAAATTAAGTATATAACGACATACGCACAGCGCCATTCTACCTCCTATACTTGTAAGGAGCTTGTACTTATAAAACAACGGAAAACACACTAATTTACCTTTTTTATAAAAATAAATAATTTACCTTTTTTATAAAAACATTCATGCAAATCATACCAATATCCAAACTAATAGACATGTTCATGAACACCATATTTGTACTGCCGAGAATCGAACTCATTACCCTTTGTCTATTAATTGACTTCTCATTGCACTACACGTCATCACATTAAATAATATGATACATTATATCTCTCCTAAGAGTTATTTCTGATTTCAACATAAATTAGCAGCTTCAAGAATGAAATAAAAAAAAGCAAAACAAAAATGTGTGCTTGATATATATATATATAAAAAGAGCGCTCTGTAGTGGTTAGTGATAATTTTTTTTTACTAACCAAATATGTAGTTCATGCTGTTCAGATATTTTGCATAGGAAAATTGATCTCGTGAGACATAATACAAAGATTTACAATAATCAGTCACAGCTGCTGTGACAATAATGATATACAAGTGTTTGTCATGTTTGGAGAACTAGTTTTTTCAAGATTTTTGACAATTGGTGATGCACAGCAAGTATCAATAATAGACGCTCTTATCTTGTTATACCGCTCGATTTGATGATCATTCATCATTCAATATGTACACATGCGGAATAGGTGATATGACAACTTGATAGATAGCTTTTCAAATTTAACGTATGATAAGAGAAACAAATTTAGTATTTTTCTTTTCATTAATAATGTTATAATATGTATAAAAAACATTATTATTATATTCCTTGGATTTCCATTGCCTATAGGTTACCTGAAATCGTGTCATTTTTACACCTTGATTTGAATCCAACTGCAAAAAGTTATTGTTTTATTTTAACTTATAAGTGTACTTGAATCATTTATAAATTCTAAATGGATGATAGCAATAAAAAAATATTTTTTTAACTTTTGCTTCGACAATTATTTAAGAAATTCAAGTGATCTGATCTGAACTGATCAATACCCGTAAAAAATAATAAATTTTATTATATGGTTTTATTTACAAATTCCAATTATTCATATCCACTCACGCTTAATAAAGGTAAGCAAGAAAATATTCCGACGCGGAAGAAATCATAAAAGTATAAGGTAATATTCTTTGATGTCGATATTAAAAAGTTATTGATGTATTCTTAGGTACATATACGTATCTAGTAATTACGTGAAGTTTAAGTAAAAGAAGCCAGGAAGGAATATTGGGTTTTGGAATATTATTTTATACATGTACACAAGCTGATATTTATAGCTGGGCAATTTAGCATGCAACATTGTGGTCCATATGTTGTCGTTACTGAAACACTGCGAGTTTTACGGATTTTATAAGTATCGTAATAGCTTTGCATTTTGTACGTATTGGGAGAGATATAGGCCCCGTTTTAGGCTCGAAACACGTTTACATATTATTTTCATTTTTGAAGTTTGCTTTCGCCGAGAATGCAGACGATCGATATTTGTTCCAATCTCGGAATAAACCGATCAAGGGCTTAATACTTGGTTTTCGGAGTGCTTCAAAGCTTATTTCCCGATAAAAGCTCATCGGTAAAAAGTATCTACACGGAATTTGGATATGTTTTTATTTACAACGGTACTTTTGTATTCTGTTATTCAATAAAAACACTGAACATAAATGTATAATATACGTATATGTCGCCGCAATCCTTAATGATTTTAAGGATCAATGTTTTGACATTACACATTAGAAAGTTTCCTGTGGCGGCGATTGTTCTAGTAACATTTTTATTAATTTATAGTTTCCAATGTATCATCTCTTATAAAATCATTAAACATTTTTCAAAGCCTAATTTAAGTAGTAAAATAATTACTCCAGCATTACTGAATTGAAGTAATGGGTCAAACACAAATTGCGGCATTCACAATTTCCAAAAAAATAAAACATTATATTTCATTTTGAAATTCAGTCTATATTTAAGTAATACTCTTTGTTTATTCTTAATTATATCGACACAGATCAGTCTTACATATTTTTGCCAAAAATCGCAGTTTTAATTTTTCATTGCACACAGAAAAGACTTACTTGTCTACAGCGGATAATATTAACCTTATTTAAACAATCAAATTATTACCATCCATTAAAAAGCCCTTATATAATATGCTCAAAATGATATTCACTATTCTTACTAAACAAATAATATTTGAGAATACTTGTAGTTTATATAATAAAAAATAATCAAAAGTTATTCACAGAATGGACATCTTTCCTGAAGAAATTTCAAAGAAAATAGGGAGTTTTCTTCAGAATAATGACGCCTTATAGCTTACCTATTAATCGTTGCCATCATTGGCTTCAAAATCTAGTTTATGTTTAAAATATAGTCACTCCCCATAGGAAACTAAATAATATTATACAATTGGGACATATGAGCAAAAAAAGAAGACATCCTATAAGTAGAAATTAAGAAAAAAAAATGTTTCATCTTTACAACCGTCTTAAATGGTGAACAGATGTCGTTTCTTTGGGGTTATTTCTAAGGATAAATCAGAACTGTCTAAAAAGAAGCGACTCGATCTCTTAACAGGACTTTGGCTTACTGAATTTTGGTTTTGAATCAAATCGTCTGATGTTAATCATTCAAAGTAACCGGGTGTTATTGACTCAGTTGTAGCTTCACTTGTTCCTGGGCTATCTGGAGATGTAATAGAATGAGCGTCAGTTGGGCTATTACTATAATTGGAAGGTCCTGCTTGAGGAGACTCAGGTGAAAAATAGCCGAAGTCCTCACTAAGGCTATTTTTCCGCCTGATTAAAATAAACTAATTCAGAATTGGAAGGGGAACTCGGAACTTTGAACTGTATTTGAACTTGTCCTTATTCGTAATGCGAACAATTTTCATGGGCTGTGCAATTTAAACAGCTTAATCGTCTAGCACGGATATTATTAGGATTCTGAATACTCCAGCTTCAATCAAGCTTTGCTTGATGTATTTCGAGAGTTCCTGTGAAAGGACATGTGGCATTCTCATTCAAAACAAGCTCGAATTCAGAAAACTTGGCCTCGTCGATCGTATAATTTTCTACGAGTATGCCTCTACGATTAACGCTTACACATGCCATAAAACCATCCAAATTCGATACGTTATTTCCCTTCGCAACATGACTGTCACACATACGTTTAATACTGAGTTTCTTTTGTTCATGCCTGCTTCCTTTTCTCTTACTCGGAAGGCTGATTTTAGTAATACTTGCTCGTGGCATCGTAACTGTAACAATCACTTGAAGTTGAAACTGTAATACATGAGACATTACATACAGTATCGTTTTAAGCATATTAGTTGCGTGCAGGAGGTATTGGCCACGTTGCAAGCGGTAAATACCAAACAAATACCGGAAACTGTCATTAAAAGTGGGGATAGTTATAAATTATTAATTGAATTTCATCATCTGGGTAAAAAACATTTTTATAAAAATATCTTTCTTGTAGACACAGGTGTCTACAAGAAAGATGTCTACAGGAAGGACAAATGCAATTAAATTAAAGATGTCGTGTTACATTTTGAGGTTAGAATAGAAACGAATTAGATTTTGTAACCAGATCCTTAATATGCGTAGAAGTTTAGGTCTCAATTATCTATAAAGGGTACACTTACCAACATATACGCAATACAGGAAAGACTTACCAAACACGACCAAAATCTTGGGTAACGCTTTAAACGCGGTTTATTTAAATAACTAACAAGTGACAGATTAAGTAAACAGTAACGCCAAAACAAATTAAAAAAAAATAACGGTTGCAATTTAAAATTTTAAAAATATTGCATATTTTTCGTGCCTACAGAAGAAGACAATAAATATGAGAACAATATGTTTATATATTTTTATTCGTAATTTAGGAATGATAATATTTTCACGAACTCATGTTTAAATAGTTGCTTTATTTGTAATGTTCATTTCATCAAAAAAAAATAAACTATTCGTTTCTGGAATATTTTTAAAACATGTCCAAATCAACGAACAATTATTCAAATCTGAGACAATTTGGGTAAACAAATCGGCAAAAAGGGAAACTTGACTTTAAAAAATGTTTGCACGCTATTATAATGTTTATGGACAGTTTATGTAGCCTGAACACTTCTTTTAACGTTTTTGTGTTTGACCCTAATGCTGTTTTGATTAATAAGTAACCAACACGAGATTAACGGAACTATATCCGTGTATTTAGAACAATTAACTAATGTTTTTATAAATTTTCAATAGAAATCTGTTTTGTTTATAACAAGTCTTAATACCAAAAATATTATAAAAATATCTAGTGAATATTAGCTATCATTAAATAACTTTTTGAGTTAAGAATTCATATTAGGATGTTTTATAATCCACTGTTTTGATTGTTACCTAAGTTTCGGCAACCTTGTATAGAAAGTTATTTTGTTAGATACTTATTGTTGTCTTTTTGGATTCAGAAGAATAAGCCTAATTAATTAAGTTATTAATTAAATAAATATTTGTAAGCGTCTAGTTGCAAATTACCATAATTTCATCATTATTGGATGCACGTGCAGCGCCATAGTTTATATGACGAATTGTAAGTTTGACATTGCGGGAAGATGTCGCCGTGGTAAGCGCCGAAATATTGAGCCAATAATTGAATGGCACATTCTGAGTTGAGATTTGGGTCATGCTAGTCATGTGAGTAAGATACTAATTGTTGTATTGTAATATTTGTAATAAAAAAATTAAGTTTAATTATTGTTTCTTTTACTTCTCAAACCTAACTTGATTTTAGTAAACTAAACAGTTTGATTTTCAATCGATTGTCAATATTAACATGAATCGTTGGCATTAACTATAACGCCAACGACATTGTACATAAAATTTGTTTATAAAGCCTATAGTGCTCCGACATATACAATTTTTAAAAATTTACATAATAATTTTCATTAACCGTTAACATCCCACTGCAGGGCACAGGCCTTCCCGCACAGCAACACTATGGGAAGATTGATACGTAACTGACCACATGGGCACATTTTGGATTGCGTTAACGACTACCATCTTAAGATCGCAGCTTAACGGGTCCTTCAAAGCAGAGTCATCTTTATTTTAAGATATTCAGGAGGATCTTGCCTGTATCATCGTCACCATCAGCCCATTAAACGTCCCCACCGAAAGACACGGATTGGCCAACTTCACGTACAACCTTTGAATTTCTTCGCAGGCGTGCGAAGGATATCTCACGATGTTTTCCTTCACACTGAGAGTGTCCAATAAACGTACATATAATTTCGAAAAATCGAAAAGACCTTAAAATAAATAATCTTATAACTTTACCAAATCCATGACACAACTTTACTGAGTTATTCAAGTGTTTGGTCATTGATACGAATGAAATGCATTAAGATAATATCTAGATAAAGATGCAAATTCCATATCCGAATTGATAAAGTTCCTATGGGTTAGGATATGCTATACTGCTATGTATAAAATATAGGTAACATAATCAATTAACATTAGCTACGATATACTCGTACATTTCCATAATGGTTTCATTGCTCATAGCTTTCGACAATCGGGCGATCGAATACCATTTTAATCTAAAAAATACTGAGCATCACATTGTCATCATACCTCAAACAAATCACCGTCTATATGTGAAGTCATCATTCATTCATCATCATTTCCCTGCCCTTAACCCATACTTGGGTTTGGTGCAGCACGTCTTTTTCTTCCATTCGTCTCTATCAGCTGTGTTATCCACACAAACCCCCTTCATACTCATATCCATTTTTACACAGTCCATCCATCTTTTCTTTGGCCTTCCTTTGTTTATGCATCCATCCATATGCAGATTCAACACTCGCCTCATTATGTGCCATTAATCCTTCCTAATGGCATATCCAGACCAAGCTAACCGATTTACTCTCAACTTTTCAGTTATCGGTACAATTTTCTTTACGTGCTGTGATCGGCCCGTGAGAAACCTTTCAACCGGATCATCTTGTTCTAAATATACCTTTTTAAACAGATTTTGCTAGTGTCAATCTTTACAGCTATGTACGACAATGTAATTAGACCACAATCACCCCCACCTTTTTTTAACAAAATAGTATATTAATATAACGTAGCACAATAAAAGTAACACAATCTTTCATTGTATTCAAGCAACAATGCTCGTATATCGTTCTTGCATTTTCTTTATTAAACGATATTATATATATTATTATCGATTGAAACTCAAAGTAATATCACACTTGACAAGGATTGGCTAATTGCTATCGACAACCCCAGTACTCATTTGTAAAAAAATGACGTCTGACGTGGAAAATATCTTGGTACATTAATTACACTGCGATTCCCGTCGATTTATTTGTAAAAATGTACCGAAAGCAGATTATAAGGATATAGTAATGACTTTATTTGCCAAGCTTCGGCACCATTGAGCCGACCTGAACGAAGTTTTTCTACGGCCTTAAAGTCACCAGGCGTTAATGTTTTGTACTGATTCAGGTACCGAGTAGTAGTCGATTACCGAAGGCCATTCTTCCCATTGCCCGTATTTTCTTTCCTCTCATCCTTTTTAAGGTTAGAAACACACTCACTTGAGGTTCAATACCACCTATTTCTCCAGCTCCCTCCAGCTGTTCACTAAAGTTTCCACTAATGCTTAAGTGAAGAAGAATGTAAATTACTATAACTCGTAAGAGCAATGATTGAACATGTCAAATGCAACAGAAAATAAATTATACTGGTGACATTGGTGTTAATAAGGGTTTAAATATACGGTATGCATTTCATCATATAGGATTTTATTAACGTTTTTTAATGGGTCATCGTAATGGAAGCAGACCATTAAAAAAAGGGGCATGGCATCAAATTCAAATAAAAAAGGTCTACTGCATTTTTAATAAACGATTCCATTTCAGAATGCTCGCTCGTAATGTGCGAAAAATAAAAATATTGTTTGTCCTGACATTTCGTATATTGGATCTCTTTGTGTTTTGGAGCACATTTTTATAGAGGAAAGTCGCGTAGATGTGGCCATGACATGATTCCTCGAGTTGACACAGGTGTGTGTGACTTCATATTATAGACATAATTGTGTCGCTCTCAGGAAGATAGCAGCTTTTACAGACTGGACAATCATACGGCAATGCTTGAGCAAAATATAACGGAGAATTATTTCTAGCATTGGCACCAAGGCGATTGGGGACCAAGGATAAGAATAAAATAACTATATAGTCTGCACTATTACTACCTACATGTAGTGTTATCGTTGAAATTTAAGTTACTTAACTAGGAGCTACCGCAGGGCCTGATCCAAACTTATGACCGCCTCTGGGCACTTAAAAAAATGCCGCCCCCATTACATAACTCAAACAATCTTTTATCTCAACTTGAGACTAGATAGCTCTTGTGAACATTTTTGTGGTTATATAATAATTGTATTGATCTTATTTATAAATTTTACATACATTTTATAAATGATACACAGTAATCTGCAAGTAGACAAAAGAAATATTTGGTGAAGCCCTGAACTTTCAGACGAATAACCTCTGGGTCGATAACCTAGAGTTCTTCTTCTTAGCGTATCGATAGCGTAGAAAAACAATTAAACCGTAGGAGCCCTAAAGCCAGCCACGGAGACAGCGCTGTCCGCAGCCGTCATCAAATCCTGCAGAGAACAGCTACTTGGGCAAGCAGGCGAGTCACATACGGTGAATCATCGTTTGGGCCGCTCCACAAAGACATCAAGACCTCCCGAAAACCTCCATCTGGCTAAATTTTCCCTAGTCCGAACTGTCAAAGTCCGAAGCCTATTTAAAGACTTCCAGGTAGGCCTACACAACTCATCAACTAGACCTAAAATTTATTCTTCTGAAAACTTCGATAATTTCCAATTAATTCTTCTTAATAAAATAAATTAGTGCCGCTAATCCGTTAATTAGTCTTATTTTTATAAATTTGGTTTTTAGCTGTGTAAAAATTCCCTAAATTGTATGATGTCACACTAATTATATATTTGTTTTCTTCAATCCTCTCCTTAGCTTAAAAATTATATTATTATTAATTTACTTAGCCTAAAATACACGTATATTTATTGTACAAAAAATACAATTTAATGTAGTGAAAACATTTTTTTTTTGTTTATCAACAAATCAGTAATACAGCTAAGTTTAATTTGACAATCGTAAGTGTTCTCTAAGGTCTTAAATTTAAATAATATGCCGATTTCGATTTTGAATAGAGCAAGAGGACGAAGGGATTTGCAATAAAAGCTGAGAATAAATATTTAAAATACTAGATATTATTGAGAAATACGAAATATTAAATCGCACTAGAGTTGTTTCTAGTGCGATTTAATATTTCGTATTTCGTATAACTTCTCCGCGGAAAATTGATTAAATACACATTTACCTACAATCTTCATTTTTAGGCATTGGTGAGTAATATCTTTTGTAACTGGCCTCTCTCTCTCTCCCGCTTCAACCTATGCAAACGCATAACGCAGTCCACTGCTGGACATTGGTCTCCCCCATTTTGTGCCAGATTTCTCGGTCCTCCGCTTTTCTCATCCAGCTTCCACCAGAGACCTTTCGCAAGTCGTTAGTCCATCGGGCCGGAGGGCGACCTACGCTACGCTTGCCAAGACGCGGTCTCCACTCCAGAACTCGTCTACTGCAACGGCCATTTGTTCTGCGGCATACGTGACCAGTCCACTGCCACTTCAACTTACTGATCTGGCGAGTTATGTCGGTAACTTTAGTCCTCTTACGGGTGAAATCATTTCTGATCTTATCCCTAAGAGAGACTCTAAGCATTCCATTAAGACTCCATTGCGCGTAGAGGGCCTTGAACTTGTAAACCAATCCCGCAGTCAGTGTCCAAGTCTCAGCTGCGTATGTTGAAACTGGCCTGATCTTTGTGAAATATCTCTGAATATGCCTATGTATAATACATCTGGATAAAATTATCGTTTCCTACGAACATAAACAAATACAGACTTCCTTTATTAATCGAGGCTCAAAATGAGGCCAATGCCAAAATAAATGTTGATTCTCAAAATTGGAAATACAAATCATATGTCGATGACGATAATTATGTTTTTATTAATAATATTACATGTGTGTAATTATACTGATCGTGTTTTCGTTATGATAATTTGAATGTAGCTTATAAAATCCATCAATCCGTATTGGGCCCACGTGGCCACCATAACCCACGGCCCAATCTCCCAATAGCTATGCAGTAAAACTTTGAATAGACTAAAAATTATGAAAATAATCCTCGATCATTTAGTTTATTAGTCTCCCAATCTTATATACCTAAAAGCTGCTTCAAATGTATACGGCTGGCTTACTTTACATTGTTTAGATATTTAGGTCTATATTTTATTATGTATATCTGTCAAAGCGCCTGGATGCTAATTTTGCCTACCCTAAGAGACTAAACCATCAAAATTCTCATTAACCATTTGCAATAAACGTTTTTATACCAACGTTTAATGAACGTATTGCAGTAATGGTTTAAGCTACAAAAATAACTTCTTTTATTTTCTCTGAACAGACACTTCCTGTACGCATTAAAAGAGCTTGGTGCTTCGGTATTAAACATACTTTTTGTATTTAATTAAGATATTTATTTTACCTGCCTCTTCCACAGTTATTTAAGAACCCCTTTGTTCTAATTTCACAATCAATGAACGTTGATTTCCTTTTCTTATAATCCTTCTTATGGAGATTCTTACATACAATCACCTTGAGATTGTGTAAGATAAAATTGAGTATCTCAATTTCAATTTATACATTGGACAATATCCCGCTTCCTTATTTTATTATTGGATTAGCTTGCATTTTTAACCGGCTTCAAAAAAGGAGGTTACTCAATTCGACCGTAAATATGTTTTATAATGTTCGTTCGCGGATATCTTCGTCGTCTTCGAAAAGAAATGGTTAAATAATTATTTCATCATTTTTATGTCGACATTGAGATGCGTTACCGGCCCTTTGAGTCCCATATAAAGGACCGGCAATGCATTATAGCGGTATCGGTATAGTTATTATTCTATGTACAAAATTTACTTCTCTTAAAGTTTTAATATACCTATTGTTAGTCATAAATATTTCAACGTTTTAATTGTCTAATGTATTTACGTAAACATGTTTAAACATTTAACAGTGTCGCCATCTTTGATTTGTAGACAAAGTTAACAGTTGTCCTTAAGTTTTCGGTTAGTATCATTTTTTAACATATTTTATGAAATAACTGTATTATATAAAACTAAGTTGTCAAATGGCTTATGCTTGTATTAAAATGTTTTGTAACAATTGGATCGAAATGTTATAGTGTCAATACTGTCAATATAACATTAATTCATCCAGAAGTGGTGCAGTTGCACTACCTTTATGAATGCTTTTGTTGATTAATTAGTAAAGTATCAAAGGGTATCAATATTTATTGTAAGCATGCAGTTGAGAAATTCTTTTGTTGTGTGTGAAAGAATAAACATATCTTTTGGAAACTGTTTGTTTTTATATACACTATCACTAGGTATCATACACATACATTTCCTAGTTGAAAGATTTTATTTATATTTTTATAAACGCTTCTTGTATAATAAAGGTATACGAAGGCACAAACATTTGCTGTTATAACGCTTATCAACAATTACCAGCTTGACATTAATTCGCTCTCGATCACGTTGGACATTGTCATCACTAAGGGCAACTTCCCAGAGAGGCTCTTCGCCATTTATATCTCTTCTTGCAATCTTTTTGGGGTCGAACTACGCTATTCCAAATTACACCCTATTTAAAATTGTTAATAATCTGTTAATAAAATAATTCAAGTAATTGAAATGCATATAAATAATCATCCTTATTTGAAATAGAATATCGTATTTTTCCGTGGCCAATGCCGATGCACACTCGAACGGAAAATGGAATGTGTAGGAAACGGCTCAGTAGAGATCCAAGTTTGCTCTGATATCTGTGCAGAATTTATCTCCCGATATGTTAATCTGCGCTGATACCTTTACATACATTTGCTGCATACATTCGCGCAATGTATTGATTCATTCAAAAGAATTGTTTAAAATTATTTCACCTTTAAATATAAGTATGAATATCCACTGATATTTATACAGAGTCTTTTGCCCCCAAACTAAGCATAAGCTTGAAATATAAGTAGGTACTAAACAAAGGATATACGTACATATTTATATATTTTTCTTGTTTATACATAGGTACATTTTATACATAGAAACACTCAAATCAATACAAACGGAGTAGTTCATGCACACAAATGTTTGTAATTTGTAGTCTTGACAGACAAAAATTTTAAAAACATATTTTGGTGTATGTAGTACCGTATGCATGTAGTAAACACAGTTATTTCAATATCACCAACAGAGACTCCAATTTTATTTTTATCTATACATAAACTGCAACGGCACAAATTCTAGTCTTCTTCAAGTTCTGTATGTACCTATATAAATAATACGACGCTTTTTTATTGATGGAGGGAAACTGATTTTAGCAAACTGACTCTGTGACTAGACAAAAATCGCTCTCTCGTTCGACTGCCCTGGCATAAGAAATAAGTAGGTGAGTGAGATTGAGAAGCTTAAGAAAACCACCGTATATGTTGTATGTTGCAACTAAACGTAAAGATATAATATTTCTGACATAGAATGCTCCGCATTTACTTTTTTTTAAATAAAGATATTATATAAAAGAACAGTTAATTAAGCTTCTATTACATATGTATGTTGTATCTAAGGAAAAGCCCCGTTTATGTAAGCAAATAAAAAGAGGTCGAACAGGGAAAATACTTATTCGCAAATAAATTCCATTTCCAGGAGAAACTGAGAGAATTTAATTGGTCTCTCAACTGGTTCTGAATACCTTGGAAATTGTGGTCGAGTTTCGAATTAATGAACATTTTGATTTACTACTTCACATTTGGATTTAGTACTGTACTCTATTTACATTGTCATGGCGGTACAGTAAAATTACCTTTCGCTAGTATATATAATTTGTATTTGATGAAAATTTGTTTTTTTGGATGACTTAATTGTTAAGTTGTCTTCGAGTTCCCGTATTAAATTTACTATGGGGAATTAGTGTGTGGGAGCACCATGTTTCCGCACGAATGGGCCGGCTCGTCCGGAGTATACCACGGCCTTACAGATAACCAACGTGAAACAACGCTTTGCGTTATGTTTAGCCGAGTGATCGGGGAAGTGAGTACCTGGTGAGTCTGGTGGCCCTGATTTGAAAAAAAAAAACAAGAGCCCTACTAAACTATTAGTGACCGACATACCGCCTTTAGAAAAAAAATCATCTTGGTGGGCCACTTTATTTAATATCAGAACTCAAACAAGAAAATCTAATAAAATAAATAAATATGTCCACGTTTCTACAAAAAGAAGTTAAATCCCACGAAAATCATTCTGTTGAAAAAAGGCAAATCTTAATGGAGCTGCTTGTATACCACTAAAATGTAATGAAATCTAGACAAAGGTGTACCAAGTATAAGGTTCCTTACTGCGATTTCTTTATTATTATAGTTAATGTTGTTAACTTGGTCGTTGAGTACTCAAAACAAGGGTACAAAACCAGGTGCTCCATGCCACCATCCAATCCTCCAATCTGATGCCAGAACCACTACCAATGGACGATGGAAAATTGCCTCATGGGAAACGTTGATTAAATAATCAGAGAATTGTAGGCTTGATAAGCCACTAACGTAAAAAGAATGTTACACTTATTATAATAATAATGAAATCGCAGTACGGGTCCCTAAGTCCCCTGCATTATTAACGGCTTTTAAGATGACGACTAAGATATAACCTTTTTCATTTACAAAAACTTTCCCTCTGGTCTTTGAATGAGGCACCTATATCTGAGTTCATGAGCGTGACACCTTTGATATTGGACGAGGACGCTTAGAATACCTTTAATCTGTGATTATCCCTACTTGGACAAGTTAGAATTTGATATCTATTGAGTATTCAAGTAAATAAATCACCTAAATACTAAATAGTATGTAAAACAAGGAAATAATAACATCCCACCGAAACATTTAATGTAAAATGTTGACCAACATGACCACATAAAAGGTTTGCTCTGTGAAAAAGAAACTGATATCTCTTTCACAGCATTCTGTATGAGATCTAAATCTCATGCAGATCCACCCAAGCTTATTAATATACACGGCCTTACTCTACCAACTAACTTCAACGAATTCTACATATCGGTAAATATACGAATATGTCGTTTCTTGTCTCAAGTATTTATTTAAAATAATTAAACATAATCCTAGTGTAATCGCTTCCATAAAGCCTTAACTAAACACATGAAGGCATGTCAAGGACTAAAATATTCTAGTAGGTTCTGCAGAGACAATCTACACAACAACTACACATGTTTGTTATAACACATATTATTATAATAATCAGTGTATGATTATGGTTTTAGTGTGATACCGACAATCAGTGTTATCTGAATAATAAATCCCTAGCATTAAAAGAATCACGGTATTAAAGGTGAGACAAGCTTAATTACTGGAGCCGAGATAAAAATATTTTATCATTTGGGGCGAATTTGAGTAAAATTCATATTTTTATTGCAAGTAATGCGGCGGATCGTAAATACAAATCAAAATATAAGTGTTAATTGATTATAGTTAATTGATGTTAACAGAATCGAAGGACCAATAAACTCGGCATCGCCGTTTTAGTAACTTAAAAATTATCGGGTTAAGGCATAACCAAATTCATAACCTTATTGCTCTTTATTATTATTTCCTATTAAACGTTGAGACGTCGACTACTACACCAAGGGTTTTACCAGCGGATTCATTGCGTTAAAACACACACGAAACACGGTTCTCCTCTCTTGGTTACGAAATCAGGATATTATTTTACGCTGCTCTAGATTTATAGTCTTTCCATTGATTTTTAGCTTTCTACCATGAAAACTGAAAATACTAACTAAAATTTAAACCTCAGCTTTTGGAACCAATTTTGCGGAAAAAAACAAGATTTTTTTGGTAGTGGCAAATAATCCGCATACCAATTTTAAGCTGTTTACCTTGAAAATACGGAATACTGTATAAAATATCCCCTCCCCCACACATTTTAGGAAAGTGGGGCTATAATTAGGCAAAAATTATCCCTTATCTCCAATAAAAAAATCGCGTCTTTGCGGTTTGCCGTGAAAAATGGACAGACAAACACACTTTCACATTATATGGGTTTTAATCCGTTGTTTAGTATCCATATTACAGGCTTCACGCTTAACTTGTGGATAGATAGCGCTGTGTGAATGTCAGTGGATATTTATTTTATATTTGTATGAAATTGAAGATTACTTAAATGGTAAGGATTCTAGGACATGTTGATTATAATCCTACATCTCTTTATAATTTAAAAAAAATATAAGCTCTGTAGGGTTATCCTGAATTTTTATATAATTTATAGTGACTTTTTTATCATAAGGATACCTTCCGCGCTATTTGAAAATCTCCTGATTTACTCAAACTATCATTTTAAATTTTTCTCAATCCGTGCCCATTTTTCTATCAAAGTGTATATGTATGCAAACACTTCTGATAGTGATTAAAATGTTTACAAAACTCACGCCTGAATTGCAGAAATATACATACATCTATTTTAATACGGTACGGCGTTGCCTGACTCTATTGAATTTTGCAAGCGATTGGTTATTCTTGGAACGATTTTTATTACCCCCAAAAAGTACGGCGATTAATGACAAATGAGTGCTGCATTGTTTCCAGATGTTGGCAGGTCGCCAGAACAGGTGTCTAGCAAATTAATCGTTAGAATTCAAATCGAATCGTAGGTCATGTAAATTAGATTCCTTCGTGATTGTGCATCTAGAGAGTTTATTGTTTATCTAAGGTTGTAGAAAATTATCGCACGCAAATTTTCCATAGATATTTCCATTTTTACTACCGACTTGTCATCTTTGTACAGACGGTACTATAAAGTTCGACCAATTTGAAAACATTGTTGTGATCGAATTCTAAATTTAAAAAGATGAAAATGGCATATATATTATTTTAATAACGGAGAAACAAGTTCCAGCGGAGCCCTTTTACTGATGGGCGTTCCCCAGGGCTCAATATTGGGACCTTTATTATTCTAATTTATATACCTTAATAATGATCCTTATAAATGATCTACCTTATTATACTCAAAACCTATGTGAAACTGTATTATTTGCTGATGATCTTATATTTAACGTGGATAGACAAAAAGAAACTTTTGAAGATGTAAATACTATACTTTCTCAGGTATTACGTTGGTTTACGACCAATAATTTGCTTCTTAAATCTAAGAAAACTAAATGTATTAAGTTCACAATGCCTAATGTAAGGCAGGTAGATACTATCAACACTTTGGATGAAGGACTCATGGAAGAAATAAATTCAACCGTTTTCCTGGGTATAAAATTAGACGCAAAATTGCAGTGGGGTCCGCATATTGCGGCTTTGGCAGGAAGGCTTAGTTCCGCTGCATATGCTGTAAGGAAGATAAGAAGTCTCACTGATATTGAGACTGCAAGACTTGTGTATTTTAGCTATTTTCACAGCGTGATGTCTTATGGTCTACTTTTGTGGGAGTCTGCTGCTGATCTACAAACAATTTTTGTATTGCAGAAAAGAGCCATCCGTGCCATATACGGCCTTAAATCACGTGACTCACTAAGGGAATTATTTAAACATAAATATTTAACATTACCGTCTCAGTACATTCTAGACTGCGTCATCTATGTACACAAAAATTTACATTTTCAAAAAAGTCAGATAATCATAGTTTGAACACTAGGAACAAACACAAACTTGCCGTTCCAAATCTTAGATTGCATAAGGTTGGGAACTCATTTGTGGGTTAATCCCATCCCATTAAAATATTTAATAAGCTACCACAAAATGTAATTGATTTACCCTGCATAAGTTTAAGTCTCATGTAAAGTCGATTTTATTAAAAAAAGCTTACTATAGCATTGAAGATCATATAAATGATAAAAACTCATGGACATGTTGATTTCCACGCCTGCACTACTTTTGTTTTTTTTTTGTTATCATCTATTTTGACGACCCATTTGGTGTTGCGGTTGAGAGGTCGGCCGAAACACTAAGGGTTCCGGGTTCGATCCCCGGGCAGTACAAACATTTGTGTGCATGAACATGTCTGTTTGTAATGGTCTGGGTGTTTTCTATGTATAATATGTATTTACAAAAAAAAATGTATACATGTATGTTTATCCGTTGTTTAGTACCCATAATACAGGCTTTACGCTTAACTTGGGGCTAGATGGCGCTGTGTGATTGTCAGTAGATATTTATTTATTTAAATTTATATAATACTTAACTGCTTAATAGTACTTTTGTAGATTATTATATTTTTACCAATACTTAATATGATAAAAATTAAAATATAATTTGCTTTATATAATTATTTTGATTACAAATGATTATGTATTAAACAATTTTTTTTTGAAAAGAGTAACTACTGAGTTTCTTGCTGGTTTCTTCTCAGGAAAACTACCTCCCGAACCAGTGGTAGCTTCATTTGACATTCATAAGTGTTCTATAAGGACCTAAACTGAATAAACACTTTTCATTTTCATTTTCAATAATCGCGGGAGGTTGTTAAACGAAACGACTTAAAGGCAGCCCTCGTATTAGCTGGTCGAATAATTAACCGTTTCTCCAGCATATGATAGCCCTTCGTCTATTTTAAGGATAGGTATAACTGTCACGTTGAGGAGATAAGAATAAAGTTTAAAGTGTTAATTAGTTATTTATAATATAAGCCGGGGACTCGGCCCGCTTTCCTCGTATATTTTCAGAATAAGTTTGCCGAAACGTATTTTAAACGTAGTAGTGTGAACAATACGTCTATTGCACGAATTTGTTTTATGATTTAGTCTACATTATTTTTCTTTGGTAATATAAAATAATGTCACAATAAAAATATATAATTTAAAATAAACTAAAAACCCGACTACTAAAAATTCCCACTGAAAATGGAAAAACAAGCTCTACCATGTTGTTCAAACATTATAAACTTTTCATGGTATTGGATCCGGGAGACAAACAAATAACAACAATATTTATGTCACTTATTACACTACTAGCTTACTATTAAGGTTCATTTATATACTTAAGCCTTGAAAAGGTATCGAAGATTTGTCTTCCGCCTATCCCTCCTAACTCTCCTTCGGCAGTTGGGTAAAAATAACTGCTGTTTCTTATATAGATACCTAATTTGTTATGATTTACTTATCCTAGTAGTAAGAATCCATCATAAAACTTAATCACTCTCCGCGCTGGTTCAGTATAAGTTGACTGAAAACTGAACGAACTAGTCGTTCAGTTCTCAGCAAGAAACACTACGTGCAGGTGAGGTTGACTTTAGTCCCAAAGATATAGTCAAGGATCCCTTAATTAGGTATACCCTGTAAAGTTAAATTAAAACTGTAACAATCGAAGTAAAAGAATATACTCGTAGACATCTATAATTAAAATGCCTGAATTGTCTCTGTCAACAGACTTAATATCTACGCAGGACATTTTCTATTTTTTACATGTGACGTAATGAAACTATACATTAAAATGTACAGTTCGATAATCTTAAATTTCACGTTGGACCATTTCCAAATAAATAAGTACTCATAGATGAGATAACATCGATAGTACATTGCTGCACATCTTTCATCGAAATGACCGATTTTAAATATTCTAATCGTTTATTTAACTCTACTTTGTGTAATTTTAAAGCAAAAGACAGTAAAAATCCTAAAAAAGATAAGGACAGTTCCCATACTTTTATCATTCAATGATTTCCTATCCGAATAAATGTGTTTCAATGTTCAAGCTATTACGATTGTCTTGTGTATTTCATGTTGAAAAGATGTGAAAAATACCCGTTTTTGAAGCAGTGTTAATTCTGAACCATTGTTTAAACTAGACCTAGCATGAGAGTTTACAAAAAACCTCCCAACAATGAAATCGATTTCACGTTATCTCTCCGTAGTAAATCATCTCAGTGACGCGGTACGTGATATTTTTCACGGTTGGCCAATATAGGACTCTGTAAATTTAGCTTAATTAACACCTTAATAAAGAGGTGCCCTCGGCGGCCTTTAATGGTTAACAATAAAATTGCGGAAAGCGATAGAATGCCTGAACTCCAGCTTTATTAGTTCGGCCGCAGATTGCCCTAGTTGTCACCTCGATTACCGATCTAGAGTAATTAGAACGCTATCGGGCGATTCATGTTCAACATCGTATGTATGCAAATTCTGAAGTATTGATTGTTCAATGCCATCATTCTAAAGCATACATAATTCACGGAGCAACGAGTCTATCAACAAATTGTTAATTAAAAAATATGTCACAGTTGAATACAAACGAAAAAGGTGAAAGTTTATATCAAAGTATTTGCTCAAAGTATTGAAATTAGCTTAAGCATGGTTTAATGTCTCTCGGCTGAATTAAACGCTTGTTATTAAGAATAGGTTATTTAAAAGATTTGATGGTTCAGACGTCTGCTCTCAAATAGTCGTACCATGTTTACTGTGACTTTTAGTCAAGGTCACATAACATTTTTTCTTTGTCATTTTTAGGTCAGATTTTTGCCGTAGGTATTAAGGGTGCTAAGCCTGATTTACGAGTTTCTTTTTTTGTGAGAGTTTTGAAAGGCGTGCCGACGTTTTCGACCCGTGGTACTTTATCTCTTGTCGCTGATATCAACTTTCAAGGAAGCCGACGGACATAATATTTGGGGGTCGAGTCATCCACGTCCGTAGGAATTTACCCGAATCCTGTGACCCTACACGTGGCCCCTGGGTGGTGCTAATCAGATGACACACTGGTGGAAGGCTTTGCCGAGGCTAGTTACCACCCACCGTATAAAGTCGTACCGCCAAGCAACCTAGTTGTGTTCCGGTACGTTATTCGGTGACGCCGATCGGAAGTCGGGTCGGAACAGTAGCGTAGCAGTTGCGGGTCACGTTTTTCGTTGCTCATAGTGCTGCTGCAATGTTGGCTGGTCGCGGAGGGTAGCGGGATCCGAGGCACGGTGCACCGCTGGCCGACCGCAGTTAGTAGGGGACCCAATTGTGAATTAGCCGCTCACGAAAGGCTGTCCCGCCAACTGGCGAAAAATCCCAGGAATGGATCATTGTGCCGGTTGGCAACCGGACGAGAGGGCATAATGAACTTTTCTGGGGGCTCGGGCGTCCCGCAGTCTCCAGCCCAGTCTACTGTGATTGTATGTCGTGCATTTGTGAGCTTCTTGTGACGCATGCAGCGTCTCGTTCTACTTCCGGCTTCCAACCTATTTACTCCGAAACCTAAAAATGAAAAATAAAATAAAGCAGAGGACAGTTAAACAGCGGTTGCACTCCCTCTCACTTAAAGTGCACCTCTCTAATATTCGAGGATTGCACTCAAATCTCGTGCCAGTCCACCACCACCTGGAGACTGATAAACCGCACCTCTTGTTTCTTACAGAGACACAGATTTGTAGTCCACCCGACTTGTCGTACCTATCATATCCTGGGTACACTTTGGAGCAAAAGTTTGAACCGCGTGCAGGTGTATGTGTTTTCGCTCGTGACGATCTCTGTATAAGGCGTCTCCGTAAGTTTGAGTTCCTTTCTTCTCTGTCCTTTGGATCCTGGTTGATACGGGGATAGACAAAATCATCTACGCTTGTGTGTACCGATCGCATAGTGGTGATCGGGAGACGACTAGGTTGGTTGAGTACCTAAGTGAATTTGCAGATCAGGCTCAACTGGAGTACCCTACAGCACAACTTGTGTTTCTGGGGGATTTTAATGGCCATCATCAAGATTGGCTTTACCCATACCGGGACACCGACCATGCTGGACGTGAGACGCATAGACTTGCTTTATCCTTAAATCTCGTCCAACTGGTGCAAGGTGCTACGAGGGTTCCGGATGTCGATTCCCATACACCGTATTGCTTGGACCTATTACTGACAACCGAACCAGACCGTTATTCTGTCACCATTTCCTCTCCTTTAGGTATAGGTCTGATCACTGTTTGGTCAAGTCCGTCTCTGTTTACTCCCCGCCCGACCCCAGCCCTAAGGGCAACAGGCGGGTGTGGCGATACAAATCGGCGGATTGGGACGAAATGCGATCCTTTTTTGCATCATATCCCTGGCAGCCTTTGTGTTTTCTTCTGGTGATCCTTCTGTCTGTGCAGATGCCATCACTGGTGTTCTGCGTCTCGGTATGGAGTATTATATCCCATTTACTGATGCTCCTTCTTCCAGCAAAGCTCGCCCATGGTTTGGTCCTGAATGTGAACGTGCTGAGGTGTTGAAACATTTGGCATACCTGGCCTGGGCTGATGCTCGTAAGCGTAAGGCGGGGATATACACCTAAAGAAAAGAGCCTTTAACAGAGCTGCTAAGTCCTGCAAGAGGGTCCTTCAGAGATCCCGCTTTGACCATATTCCGGATAGGGGACAGATTGGCATCATATCCCGCGGGTAGTAAGGCGTTTTGGTCCTTGGCTAAATCTGTGGAGGCGAATTTCTGCCGCACTTCACTACCTCCAATGCAGAAACCAGATGGGACTCTGGCTCACACTGCGTTGGAAAAAGCAAACCTATTTGCCTCCCTGTTTGCTCAGTCTTCACGTCTTGATGCGGGTAATGCCGTACCGCCTACTTTGCCTAACGTTACAACAACTATGTCGGATATTCGAATTCGCCAGAAGGAGGTGCGTCGAACACTTTGGTCTGGACGTTAATAAAGCAAGCGGTCCTGATGGTATACCTGCAATTGTTTTGAAGGTTTGTGCGCCTGAACTGTCTCCCGTGCTGACACGCCTCTTCCGGCTTTCTCTTGACACTGGTGTTGTGCCGAAATCCTGGAAGCTTGCGAACGTGCAACCTGTGCCTAAAAGAGGTAGTCGTGCTGATCCTGCTAATTACAGGCCCATCTCAATCACGTCTTTACTTTGTAAAAGTATGGAGAGGGTTCTGAATCGTAGACTTCTGGCGTACCTTGAAGCGAATGATCTCTTAAGTGATCAACAGTTTGGGTTTCGTCGCAGTCGGTCTACTGGTGATCTTCTTGCGTACGCCACGTACATCTGGAGCGAAGCAATGGAAAGGCATGGCGAAGCACTTGCCGTTTCGTTGGATATTTCAAAAGCTTTTGACAGGGTTTGGCATGACGGTCTGGTTAGCAAGCTTCCTGCTTATGGCTTGCCCACTGGGTTGTGTGCGTGGATTGCAGACTTTCTGAGAGATAGATCTCTTCAGGTGGTCATTGATGGTTGCTCGTCTGATCAGTTGTCTCTGAATGCAGGTGTTCCTCAGGGGTCAGTGCTCTCTGCAACGCTCTTTCTGCTGCATATTAACGATCTGTTGATACCCGGTATCCTTGGGTATGCAGATGACAGCACAGTTGTAGAGAGTTACACGTCCAATGCGCGTACCAGTGGGTTTGAAGTGCAGGCGCTGCGGGAGGCTATGGTTGAGCGTTTGAACTCATCTCTTAGGTCTGTTTCTAATTGGGGTGATGCTAATTTGGTCGCGTTTAATGCCTCAAAAACTCAAGCGTGTCTTTTCTCCACAAAGCGAACACCTTTTGACCTCACACCTTCTTTCCGTGGTCTATCGGTGCCAATTTCGGATAGCCTTGAGCTCTTGGGCACTACTCTCTCGGCGTCTCTTAATTTTGGATCTTTTATCGAGTCTAAAGCCCAGTTGGCCTCGAAAAAGCTTGGTGTCCTCTCTAAGGTGAGGAAATACTTCACTCCAGAACAGCTCCTTGCTTTGTACAAGGCACAAGTAAGACCTTGCATGGAGTATTGTTCTCACCTTTGGGATGGCTCAGCTAAATACCAACTGGAAACTTTTAATACCATTCAGAGACGAGCCGAGAGTTAATAGGTAACAGCTCTTTACCCAAGTATCGGTTGCAAGGTCTGAGCCACCGGCGGCGGGTTGCCTCTTTGTCGTGCTTCTATAGGTTGCACTTCGGGGAGTGTGCACAAATATTGCATGATATTGTCCCGCCGAGTCCTTTCTTTCATCGATCAACCAGGCAGACGGTGAAGCGACATCCATTTATAGTAGAGATGCCGAAGTGTCGTACTAAGCGCTTTGAATCCACATTTATTATTCGCACTGCGAAACTTTGGAATTCGTTGCCAGCTTATTTTCCCGAGGTGTACAATTTGGGGGTCTTCAAGTCGAGAGTAAATAGGTTTCTTCTAGGTCAGCGTGTTTCATCCTAGACATCGTCGATGTTTAACACCAGACAAGGCGTAGTCAAACGCTGGCCTATTTAATGTAAAAAAAAAAAAATAATAATATTTGAAGCCATTTAGACTTATACTTAGGTTAACATAAGCAGATATTAAATATTATGAAGTAAAAAAAACCTATAATAATTAGGTTTTTGCTGTGGTGTTTTAAAGATACGCAAGCTTGGAAATACAAAAAAAACATATTGCTAAATCCTTAAGCGACGGACTTTTATTATTACTTCACTACCAAATAATACTCATCAATGAAATAGATTTAAAAGGAGAGCAAAGAAAAACATCAGTAGTTGGCGTAAGACTATAACGACACATCAATTAAAAAAAACTTAATAAACTACCTAAATATTACCAAAACATATTATTCATAGAAACAACCAGACCAAAACAAACAGACATGTTCATGCTTACAAATGTTTGAACGGCCCGGGGCTCGAACCCTTGGTGTAGTAGCCTCAACCATTACACCATGATTATAACAAGTAATTAATGAAAATCTATTGACACCTTTCACTCAATATAACTTGGTACGAATAGTCTTGTTTTGACTAACCGCAGCAATAATTTTTTGGTACTATTCTGTCTTTAAAACTCTGTTCACGTGAATTAAAAATATGTATCTATACGTACTTAATAGCAGCGGGCGCCCGGGCTTTGTGCTCGTCGCGTCAGCTTTGTGCTGATCTTCAAATCGCGGCCCTGCCTCTGAACTAGGCCACGGCATTCAGGCCAATGCTGAATCCTTTTCATTTAATGATCTCTCGGACGTAGCTGACTATGTGCACGAGATACCTTTTATATTTATTCATCCTAAATAAAGTGAACTCATGCGTATGTTATTGCGAACTTAAAATTTGCAGATGCATGGTCGATTAATTGAAGATTTTTAATTCGAACGGTTCTGCATCCAATAGCAATCACAGTCCAAAAATTTGTAGAAGATACGCCATAAACATAAGTCAATTCCGAGATATCCAATATTTGTTACAGTAGAATTCTCGTTTGTCTATGGACTTTTGTTTATGGGCCTGATTTTTGTTCTTGTTTTGAATAATTTCATATTGTAGCCGTTATTATGTTTGCAATAGTGATGGTAATAAGTAGGTAGGTAAATAGTGTTGTTATTGAGTACAAGTACATATTCTTATTAGCTATGTTTTTCGTTTAGTATCAAAGAGGTAGAGGTTGGCAGTACATAAAAGGCGGCTTTGGTATATCATTACTGGCAATTTTATAAACCACTCGTTTATAAAATTACCAGATATGTAACTAAGCGGATCCTGGCCTTAAATTAAGATGTACCGTTAGGATTAATTTAAATATTTTTTTTAGTTCAATAATATTAAAATTAAGGCTTCATATTTAGAGCGTCGGTGGCTCAATGGTGTGGATTGCCCTTCTACCGGGAAGACTGAGGTTCGAATCCTGCTACGTACGAATGTGTTTTCGAATTTTCGATATTATATGTACGTTAATCCAACGCTCTTACGGTGAGGGAAAACATCGCGAGGAAACCTGCGCACGCCTGCGAAGAGGTTCTGCGTGAAGACGGCCAATCCGAGTCCAAATAATATTAAAAAATACCAATACATGCTGAAACAGAAATGTTTGAATGGTAGAATTTATTCGTTTGTCTTTAATTTGTTG
Organism: Leucinodes orbonalis; assembly: GCA_019425675.1. Taxonomy (NCBI): domain Eukaryota; kingdom Metazoa; phylum Arthropoda; class Insecta; order Lepidoptera; family Crambidae; genus Leucinodes; species Leucinodes orbonalis. The sequence goes on from PQWD01012339.1 coordinate 45,340, forward strand.
ATTTCGTAATGAGGGGGGGGATTGTCTTTATCAAGCGGTGGCACTCGTCGACTCGGTCAGCGGAACACTTCTTTACACTACATAAATTCCGCTATATCGCAAATTCTCATGACGGTGCACCGAATTTAGAACTCTATGACTTCCTAACTCAACACGAATTCATATAATTTTGCACAACGCTTTCGTTATACCTAATGTTATTTTAAAACGTGAAATCTGGAACTGGATATACCACACAACTATATGTAACGGCGTTAATATTATATTGTTTTAAATGATACGATCAGCCTCCATGGTTCAGTGTCTAAGCGTTGGGTTAAGATCGAAACGTGATCCAGGGGTGGGATCGAATCCGAGTGGGGAAATAGCTTGGTAAAAGTCACTTTGTTAGGATTTCCCTGCTTTGTTAGGATATGGCAGATGAAATTCGAAACCATGTTTCGGAGTGCTCCTCATCCATCGGTCGCAGATACAATTTTAGGCCCGTATTCTAAAACGAGACTCAAGATGATCTTTACATAAGTTATGTGAGAAAGGGATGGCGCTATATACGATAGATGGCGGCATCCTTTTCTAACTTTGTTTGAGTAAAGATCAATGCTTGAGTCTAGTTCTTGAACACGGGCCTTAGTATAGTAGTCGTTAACACCTACCTATCAGCTTGAGCCCGTGGTAGGTTACGGCCCAGTCTCACCATATCTATACGAGATAAAGCCTATGCCCTGCAGTTCCCACTGATATGCTATAAATTCACAAAATCTTTTGAATAATTTCAATCAGAATTCTGCGCAGCTTTTATAAAATTACGCATACAATTTCTCTTGGATGTCAAAAAGTTCGGCTGAAACGGTGACGAGAGCTTTATCAATATTTGCTCGAGCTAAAACATGGTGATAAATTATCAATTTAATTCAGCTGGAGTGTTTGAGTTTTCAGAGAAAGCCACAATTACTGATAAAGGCTAGCTATATTATACTTGACAGTTTAAGTAAGTCCTTAACTTGCGAGTTGAAGACCACTATTCTGGCTTATATGTAAGACAATGAGATAAGAAATCATACCCGTCCCGTCTTAAATCGAGATCCAGCCTTTGTGGTAAAACTTGACTCTATTGTAATTCTGACCAAAATTATTGCTTACAACATTTGCGAAAGTGATTTTTTATAGTTTCGAAGATCAATAATACCTACTATAAAAAAAACAAAAGCAAAATGCTTCTGTGTGTTTATTTAAATAAACAAAAATAACCATAATTTAAGAGGCACGATAAAATATTTCAATCATTTTATTTATTTTAACAAAAAGCGCTTAAGTAATTTATTGAGGATTTTATAATCAAAACATTACCAAATTGTCTTTGATCAATGTGCAAAAAGTGTTTTGTCTATGAAATGTGGCCGATGCATCAGTATAAAACATTGCGTTGGCCTTGAATTTATCTAAAATAGAACATGAGGAAACGCAAGAGTCCTAAATGTCCACGTATATTAACTGTGTTTGTAAATAATGGTGTAAATTCTCATTCCTGCCAGACAAAATTAACTGAAGATTGTATGAAACCCCGAGATATCTACAAATTATGTTGTGAAAATAAACCACGACGTTTGAATAAATTGTTATGCTTCTAGATTTTATTTTGCGAAGCTTAAATTGAATACAGCTGTATAAAAAATACAATAGCATTTAAGAATACCATATTATTTCTAAAATGATGAAACATTTTATGATTATTGCTAAAGTTGGTTGTTTTTATTTGATAAGTTTATAATCCGCTTATGGAAAAACAATTCGTCTTAAAGTAGGAACCGAACCCACGAATTTCACAAATAGCATTTTTTGACCGCGAATTATACAAGAAAAACGTTAATGATATTTGGAATTGAGGAACCTTTGTTAGAATATGCTTTCTATAAAGACGAAGCTTATGTTTTTTTGACGACCCATTTGGTGTTGTGGTTGAGAGCTCGACTGCAACACCAAGGGTTCCGGGTTCAATCCCCGGGCAGTACAAACATTTGTGTGCATGAACATGGCTGTTTGTAATGGTCTGGGTGTTTTCTATATATAGTATGTATGTATTTGGTCTGACGACTTGCGAAGGGTTGCCGGCGGGGGATGGATGCGAGCTGCTCAGGATCGGAATGGTTGGCGCTCTTTAGGGGAGGCCTATGTTCAGCAGTGAACGAATGTTGGCTGATTGATTGATTGATGCATTTACAAAAAAAATATATAAGTATATTTATACGTTGTTTAGTACCCATAATACAGGCTTCACGCTTAACTTGGGGCTAGAGTGCGCTGTGTGAATATCAGTGGATATTTATTATTATTATTGCTAAAGTTTGTTGTTTTATTTTATAAGTATATAATCCGCTTATGGAAACAACAATTCGTCTTAAAGTGAGAACCAAACCCACGAATTTCACAAATAGCATTTTTTGACCGCGAATCATGCAAGAAGAACGCTAATGATGTTTGGAATTGAGGAACCTTTGTTAGAATATGCTTTCGATGAAAAACGAAGCTTATGTTCACTAAAAAAATATATTTCATGTGTACATAATTCTGACGACCCCATGTGGTGTAAATGGTTAGAAGTCAGCTATTACAAAAGGGTCTCTGTTTTGATGCGCGAGCAGTACAAACACCTGTTTATATTCGTCGGGATGATTCTATGTCTTTTTCGTCGTCAGCCTATTACGGCCCACTGCAGGGCACAGGCTTTGCTGCACAGCATGGCTATGACGATTCAATCTATAATATGCCTATATATTTACAAAACACTAGGTGGTAGACTCGCACTGAGTTGTCTAGGTAGTTACCACCGCCAGTGTCAGATATCGTCCCGTAAAATAAGAGTGGTTTGCACTTCCGTCTATCGGGATAAGGATACCTTTTCCTGAGAAATTAAAATAAAATAACAGTAGCTATAAAAATAGTTGGTATCTGTCGTCTCGGGTGATGGGCACAGCTACTGTTGACGGAAACCAAGTTTCTAAAGTAATCTTTAATTAGATAAGACTAATGTCTATTCGCGTGTCGTTATTTTCTAAGAATATGATGTACATAAAGAATTTGATATAAATAAAATACTCCTGCCATTGGTTATATTAATATATCTGACATAAAAAAAGTCTAAATAATTTGAATATAAAATATTTCTAAGATGCCAAGTAGTACTCATACAATATTTGACCTCTGTTGATTACAGAAATGTAGTTCGAATAAGTTTCTGTCCCCGCTGACTGATGAAACTCGCAATCATACCGACAATCCAGTCGTCGTTGAAATTGTACAATCTACTCGATTTATAACCAACCCTTGAGTTATCACCGTCTGACAACATTACAGTGATTTGTGAAATGTCATCACTATGCTAACAAGGTTTACTTTAACGTCCTGCTGAGCAGTAAATCAAGTCTATACATCTAAAGCATATAAATGAAATTGGAGTGTCTGTTTGTAATATTAGAATAACATTGTTTCTTCTTGCATATAATGAGTACATAGAATGAAACAACATATTTAAAATGTTTGTCTGTTTGTTCCGGGTAATCTCTGAAATCGTCATCAGCTCATTACACGTCCCCAGCGAGGGGCACGAGCCTACCCATGTAGGATGATTAGTCCTTAGTCGTCCACGCGGGCCCAGTGCGGATTGGACGACTTCACACACCTTTGAAACCTTCCCGCTCGCGTGAAGGTTTCCTCGCCTTGTTTTCCTTCACCGTAAGAGTGTCGGGTCACGTACATATTATTTCGAAAATTCGAAAACACATTAGTACGTGGCGGGATTTGAACCTCAGCCCTCCCGGTAGTCTCGGTAGGAGGGCAACAGTCCACACCATTGAGCCACCGACGCTCTCATCTCTGAAATACCTAGACAGATTTTGTCGGGACTTTTTTTGCCAGGAAGCTGATGTATAAGGAAATACTTAGGCTACTTTTATTTTCGAAAACCCTTTTTAAATAAAAAAAATAAACTAATGTTGTTCCGCACGGTGGCCGCCTAGGAGTAATCTGAGATGGCCGCACGTCGCGTGAGCCACACGCTTTAACGTGACATAACCAAGCGATTTTAGGTAAAGATTTACTGCGGTAGAATATGTTATGTCGCGGGTAAAACCGCGGAGCACAGCTAGTAAAATTGGACTTTTTTAAAATTGGATTTGGATTAAAAATTGGGACTGAGTATATTCCTGCCGGAATAAACCTTTGTCTAAACGTGAGACGGATTATTCAGGACAAAGAGAGACGAAAAGGGGACAAAACAATTTGTGAACACACTGGTCTGTGGATTCAAACTATACGTATAGATAAACATTCACTGACATTTACACAGCGCCATCTAGCCCCAAGTTAAGCGTGAAACCTGTATTATAACCTGTAATTATAATTTGTATTTTGTAAATACATATATATTTTACATAGAAAACACCCATTACAAATAGACATGTTCATGCACACAAATGTTTGTACTGCCCGGGGACCGAATCCAGAACCCTTGGTGTTGCAGTCGACGTCTCAACCGCAACACCAGGAGCGTATCCATTTGACGACCCATTTAGCAATCACAAAGCTCATTCTAGCCCCAAACATAAGCTTAAATTACAAATAGTAAACACCCAGCCAAACACAAACTGATACAACATGGACAAAAACGTTTATTAGTAGTATTAGTAGCGAATTTTTTTCCGGCTTTTAAATGTATTTTAGAATACCTCAATTATAAATTTAGGTACAGTTAAATAACACTATGGTTATATGTAACATTAACATTTTTGTCGTATGTGGCAGGAAATTTTCCGAATAGCGTGCTAAAGAAGAAGGTTGTGTGTGAAGTCGTCCAATCCGCACTGGGCCCGCCTGGACGACTAAGGCCTGATCACCCTATACGGGTAGGCTGGTGCCCCTCGGTGGGGATGTTTAATGAGCTGATGATGATGTGCTAAAGAAGACACATCTTATGAATTTAGATAGGCGCTTTATCCTAGATTGAAGGTTCAAATTCCAAAGGGAGAAAGCGTATTGAAAGTCACTTTTTGCGTTTTACTCAGTTTTGTTGCCGCAATTTTCTGTCTTGATCCATGCTGGAATATTATTGCCCAAAACCCTGATCAGAAACTCTGAATCCTAAGTTGGCATTGGTAGTTCATTTATCTAGAAGGCAAATAGTATGAAGCCTGATCTGTCGTCATAATATTACGTAAGTGACTCCAATTAGAAGTATACCCAGCGAATATTTGTTTGAGTATTATACTCGTGTATTAATATATAAGGAACGATAATAAACTGACTAACATTAAATGCAAGTTATTATATTTGCTCTCTTCAAATAGGCAGTAAAATTTTATAACCTCATATCATATTTGACAGATGTAAGAAGTACAATAGCTCTCCCTTCAATAGAGCATCTGACGGAGGTCGGACTAGCAGGGATTCCATATAATTTGTATAGTACCAAGACATACACATTTCGTTTACATCATTCGATATGTTACAGGATATGTTATCTATTATATATAAATAAAATTGGAGTGTCTTGTTTGTAAAATTTAAATTTATTACATGCATGAATATTAGTAGGGTCGCGCGTCGCGTGAGTTACGCGCTTTAACGAGATTTGAGGTTATGTTTTACGTGGAACAGCTAGTTTTGAATATAAAAAACAGCTAGTTTTGAATATTAAAAAACAAACTAATGTAACAATGCAAACGGTAATTATAAATCAACATTAATCAGATTAAGTCACGATGTTTTCATGCAACGGCCGTATATAACACAGATGTGTACACATTAAAATGTTCACATCGCCTAAACACGACAGCTTTAAAGCTATTCTTAAACGGCAAAATAAAGTAATTTTAATTTAACTTCAGCACAAGTATAACGCACGCCTGCGAAGAGATTCAAAGTTTGTGTGTGAAGTCGTCCAACCCACACTGGGCCCGCGTGGACGACTAAGGCCTAATTACTATATACGGGTAGGCTCGTGCCCCTCGGTGGGGACAATTAATGAGCTGATGATGATAATTGTACAAGTGGTAAGTATCGTCTCTATCTCTCTTTACCTGTAAAGAAAAATACTCATATTTCTTGGTCACATGAAATCGTAACGAAACCCTGGTGATCCTATCAACGTCGCCCTAGACTCGCTAATTTGATCAAAGCAATTTATGCTATGTTACTTAATCTGAATTTTCCGGTCAACGCTTTACATTACTTAAAGTAAAAAGTATCATTTTTCTAAATTTTACATGCGTGGTTAAATTAAATTGTCTACGTGCGTATTATAAATATTTCTGTCAGTCTTTAATTAAACTAAACGTTAAATAAGTTTACTTTCCTTAATAGGTATATTTGAGGGAGATAACTTTAGGGTTTTTTTAAACTGGTCATCTTTTGGCGTACTTCAATTATCATGAGTGTTATTTTATGAAAAAAGAAGTAGTGAGAGAGTGCTAGTAAGTTGTAATTGTCATCTATTAGAGACCAGTGTCACGAAGAAGCTACCGCAGAAAAAATGCTTACTTGGGATGATGTTAATTGACTGTTTATCTCACTCTGTGAGGTTGTGGCCCGGAACACAATTATACCAAAAGCAGTTATAGCAGGAAAAAGATTTGAGATTGGAATTACCACGGACTGGACCCTACACACCCTTCCCTGCCTCTAGTTAACTTTCTACTTACACAGAAAACGATAGTATAGATACCTACTGATAGTGAATATATATTTTAAGTATATTCCATGAATATTATTTAAATTTTACTAGGTAGTAGAGGTAGGTACGACCGCAGTGTCAGATATCTTACCGTAAAATAGGAGTGTTGCGAGGAGGACTTTTACGTTTCGGGAAGGGCACTGTAGCTAATAAAATAACCGGATATAAGAGACCTTACATATGTCGTCTCGGGTGACAGGCGCAGGGCAGTATTGACGTAAAATAGCAACTATCTACTGTTATTAATTTCTATCAACACTGCTTCTGTTAATGTCAGGCGTATCATTTACCAGCAGGTGAGTGAACTGACTATACCGTGCACTACTGACATAAAAATAAAACAAATTTGAATCGCTCCTTTCTTCACAAATGACTCAACTACCTTACCCTATAGCCCTTGAGGTTTATACATATGAGTTTGTACAGCAAGGGCCCAAAAACACTCCTCAGAACCAAATCCACTTGTGGGTATTACTCCCGGACTTAGCGTCGTAAGATAATTCTATATTTACCATAATTAGATTCCCTTTGAGGCGTATATAAGCCTTTATTTATCGGAGCGAAACATTGTAATTTTGTATTAGCCCTTATTAAAATTATAAATAAGTCTAACAGGATAACATTACTAGTAAATCTGGAAACGAATTCTAGATAAGGTTTTACTATAACCTATTTCTTTAAAATTAGTTCCCTAAATTAGCTTCTTTAATGTTTATCTTCATAACTTCCCCATTTCTCTTTTACTTCAATCTTTGTATAAGAACTGATGTAATTACGTCAAAATATTAGTTTTCTTTTGGTGGGGGAACAAACAAATGTGACAATTGTATGCGAAGCTATCGAATTAATCACATGGCAAACACAAATACCTTTGTTATATCTGATATTTCTATCTATTCAACCTATCGCAGTTTACTGCTGGACATAGGCCTCCCCCATTTGGCGCCAGATATCCCGGTCCTCCGCTTTTCTCATCCAGCCCAACAGCGACCTTTCGCAAGTCGTCGGTCCATCAGGCCGGAGGGCGTCCTACGCTACGCTTGACGAGACGCGGTCTCAATTCCAGAACTCGTCTGATACTTACAAATGGAAACTAAAATTAATAAGAGAACTTTATAGACATTAAAAACAGAGCTTCAATAATTTTATTTTTGACTTCTTATGATAGTCATTATAAAATAAACAAACTCTATCGACCCTTACTTCAAACAAATTCTACGTATCGATTATATCTATGTATTACGTATAAATCTATGTATTACGGCTTCGCCGCTTAAGGTGATGCGAATATAAAGTTTCTGATCTAAAGTACGAGTAGGTAAAGTAACGAAACAGATAAGTAATACATATTTTCTGATATGTAGAATTTGTTCAAGTAGTTTAAGAGTTTAGCCGTGTAGATTCAGAAGCTTGGCCCTACATGAAATCTGATATCCTTTTCACAGCGCTTAGTTTGTTTATTATCGACATCATATCCTGAGAATATGAACTATCTGGTACACCGAAAACCAACTCTATGAGAGTTCAAAAGAACGACGAAACACTTCGAGAAAAGTTAGGATATTGCCGCCCTTTCGCTTTATTCGCACCATGTCCCTAAATTATTCACTTAGCTCTTGAGTCGCCAAAATATGGAGCGCTGGTTGTAATTTAGCTAAATGCTTTTAAATATTTTAGAAGCAAGAATATTCTGAAACAGATGGTCAGTATAAAAAGGGAGGAGCACCCGCATGAATAGACAGATTCGGGAAAAAATATTTCAATATTGCTGAAAAGTTTAACAAAATAATTTAGGGTTCTAAAACTGTAACGGACCCTCGTGAGCCACTCGCAGCTGATGGAGGGTGGCAGCGAGTGATGAGGGAAACGGTATTGACCCAATTATGTTGTTGATGAATTTAGTAAAACAAACAAAGAGTTTTGATATTCCTAATAATACAACACATCTGTCGCATTGACAAACAGTAAACATATTTTTTGATAATGTTAATGGCTAAGGTATGCTTAAAAAAACATGCTAGTGGAAAAATATACTTACGTGTAGGTATGTGCTTATGAGGTAATTATAAATTGATCATTTTTCCTATCCCACAAAATTGTATTAAACTGTACCTTTAATTTGCAAATAAATAAAATAAAACCAGATATAACTTTATTTTTCAGTTCATGATCTCTGACTCTGGCTGCTTGTAGAACAATAAGGCGTCGTAATTACTTCTTTTATCCAATTATACATTCCAGTAATTTCATAAGAAATAATTACAACTTGCCTCATTTATTTTTCCTGTTCCAATAAAAAAAAACATTGTAGAAGAAACGTTTTAATTATTCTTACACGGTCAGTTTAGTTATTAATATTTTTTCAGTATAATATTATTCACATTATATATAATATTCAAATAATTTAATGGATAATGTTATTTTAATATTCAGAAATAAAAATCCGTATTTTAGCTCTTAGTATCAATGTATTAACAATCCTATCCTATTTTAATATTTAATCTGGGCTTTCAGTATTATAATTGTTATTTTTGTCAATGCACTTAAAAGTGAATGCTGTGTATATTAAAAGTCTCTGATGTCTGAGAAACATCACAAAATTTCTGAACACAGGATTCATTGGAAATACAAGGCCCCAAAGATGACTAATTTATCTTAAAGCTTCCCTATCCTACATTTGATGTTTTAAAAATATATGATACGTGTTCATAATAAGACTCGGCATTTGCTTGATATCATATTTCAAAACTTACATCATTGCTACCTTACGTGAGTAAAAAATACTAACAATTAAGGTTCCAGCTTGAAACTCTACCGAGTCCGAGACACAAAAAGATAACTTTGATTTTCTCAAATTCAAATACGAAATTCATATAATACTTGATATTATCATGAAATTTAACTCAAACAATTGCAAATAACATCAGTCGCTTACGAGAAAAGTTTATCAAATTCCAAGCTTAAATAAATTCCATCACAAAATAATGTAATGATGACGACCATAAGTATTTATCACGGATTTCAATGTTATACAGTAGTAATTACGTGTTTATCGACTAACTATAGAATAAAACAAAATAGACGTTATATTTTGGGCACATTTAAGGAATCCGGTTAAAGATCATGACAATCAACTTTCATCATCTCAATCCAACCAGATCATAAAATACTTATAGAACTTAAAAATTATATATCCATCAAACAATGACGTATTTATTTTGTTTGTAGATACTAATATGTCTGATCTAATATAGGCCAAGTAATCAGAAATATTAGTTTGTCACTTACATAAATAAGTGTTATTCATGAGAGAACTACGACTATATTGACGTATGTAGGTCATCGGATCACCAATTTGAAATGCCGGTGGGCCGGCCTCATACTCGTATATTCTGCGATACACTTATTGCCTACTAGACATTAGAGACAAGAGGGACACCGTTAGGTCCGATAATCCGACAATTTGTGGAAGTAAGAAGCTTTTGGAAGCTGGAAAAGGAAAATCGAAGATCTTTCGAGAAGTAGCGCGAGCCATGTCCAGCAGTGAACTGCGATAGATTAAAGACAGATAGCTTTCGGCCAAAGTTCTAGTAAATATATTCGTAGTTTATAGTTATTAAGAATTTAAAGGAAAGAAGAAGCTTAGTTAAGCTAAGGTTATTATCTAACAGCTGATATTTTTTATGTAGATTACGTTAACCCAAATTAGTTTAGTAATGGAGCAACCGTCATTACTGCATTATTAACAAAGACTTCGAATATGGCAGGGTTATAGTCTCAGGTGATATATAATATAGTTTTCCTATTTAATAAAAGGACTTTCTCAATGAATACGTTTTTCATTCAAACTATTGTTGGGTGAGCTCATTGGTTTCGGTAGCGTAATCAGAGAGGTTTTATAACAGTTAAGATTTGATCTGCGATAGGTTACCTATAAATCCAATCTCGTACCATATTGCAAGATTTGCAGGACACTAATTATTGTTAAATTAGATGCTAGATATTTTTTTATTTAACAAAGATTTAAATATGTTACATCTGATAACCTTTGATTACGTAATCCGATATCAAATACCTTATCAGTTCACGGTTCGAACTAATTCCTTTACCAAAGGGAATCGATTTCAACGCTTAATTATCGCTACCATGCTGACCCAGTGTATTGTGATAATGGTCCGAATCTCGTTCGTTTTTCAATATACCACGCTATTGGTTTTCCACGAGATGTAGGTTTGGACCCCTTACACAACTCAGTTATAACCAACCGCTCTTAAAACAGTACTATGATGATACATCAGCTTTTTGTACCACAAAAAGCCATGTATTATTATTTTAATACTGTTTAAGAGATGGCGGTATGTATTATATAGATACGATAATGAATGTGTATTAAAGTCCCTAAAGACGTAGTGATTAATTTTGAGTTTTTCTTATTGCCTTAGGTATTTTTCAATAATTCTTTTTTACTTTGTGTTTACAGTTATTTTCCGTTGTGGTGTTCCTGAGGCTTATTGTTCGCTGTAACAAATCCTGGTTCATTCGTTTTAATTTTGCTTTCATTTATATATTTTATCCATTAAAAAGCATGGGCAGGTGGTTGCTTGAATATTTAATAAGTCACCATCTCTTCATAATGTTTGAACACAAATTAAACTAGCGTAGAAAGTATTTTCAAGGGTTCACAGTAGAACAACATCGCTTAAATAAACCTATTGCATTCATGTACCTCCATGTTTTCATGTAATTTAATATGTACAAAGGCTTCATACGAGGTTGCTCGTATTATTACCTACTTACAAAGCTCCATTTAGAGGATTGTTCTAACTCACCATGCGGGCCCAATGGATAAGTGGGCGTTAATGTCCACCAACTTCCGGAGCACCAAAGGACTTTCGGTCACCTAGGCTTCCTTTCATAGAGCTCTTACAAAGTTACAATTTCCAATTAAGTTGCATTTGAGATCGGATGATCTGACCATCGTTTAGGTCCCTGCGTGCAAGTCACTTTATATGTATCACCTGACTATCCGAAAAGAAAGATGATTCTCTTATTAAGAGAGTTCTTTACGCCATCGGTTCCTGCTGCATCATAGGATAGTAGTCGTTAAAACCCACCTATCCGCATGGCCCCCACGTGGAGGGGGGGAAGGGAGGGTTACGTCCTTATAGCATAGCTATATATAAGTTTTACCGTTGCAACCTACGAGTATAATAGAAACTAAATAACGAAAATACATTAAGCACAATTGGAGCTGCATTCGTTAATAAACCGCACAGCAAAAAACACACGAAGCGGAACAATGACACAGTTACAGTTATTGCAAAAAGTTCAAAAGAATTGATGCGGTCCTATTCGCTCGACTGTTTAATGTTGTTTGAGTGGTTTTTCTGATGAAGTTGCATTTGTACTGAAATTGTCCAATGAGCTGCTCTCGTGAAGCTTTGTCCATTCTTGTTTAACAACCAACAAGCCCATTACATTAAAATCGAATCTGTTGTTTTTCGAAGTGAAATCTGTCCACCCTACTATAATTACAAAGGTCATTAGCAAAAAAGTGGCGCGTAACCTGTTTTAAACTTAAACTTGTCTCTTTTTAATTCTTTTTTTTTTCAAAGATTTAAACTCCCAAGATTTTTTCACAATGCGTTTCCTTTCATATATTCTATGTAAGGAATAATCATTTGATCGTTATGTATACATTAACAAATTTCATATTTTATACATTTTAAAAAATTGACACATTAATTCAAGTAGTGCCACTTTTTTGATTATAATTTATAACGACCCGCAATACACTCGTAATAAAATGACCCACAAGTACACTATCAATAAATTTATATTTAAAAAAATGAACCTATCAATACAGATTCGCGTTGAAAAGCGAGGTGAAGTCATACATATATACCCGGAACTTTTATCAAACGTAACGGAAGATGTCTTCAACAACTGGACCAAGAGACACAAGGTATTATTAACATCAATGTATAGTATCTTTGTTTAGCTGAAGTCGGTCCAAAAAGTCTTATAATTAGCTTGCAGAGCTGCTAAATAAATAACCTAAGTGAATTTTCACAGTTGGTCATCCAGCATATATAAATCTGCATATCTGCAATCTGTATGAATCTGCATATAAGACAAAAGTCATGATTAATGTCCAACAGCCGATATGCATTGATAGCATCCTTGTCGTAGTTGAGCAGATCAACGAGGATATCATATATTTATATCGTTAAATACTTTGGGTGATAAGGTATTCCATCCAAGCTAAATAGTTTAACTCTTACAACAAGGCCTTTTAAATGATTATGCTATGCTAAAAGTTGAAGATCTTTAAGAAACGCGTTTTGCGCAGCTGAGACGTTGACGCTGACTGCGAGATTCCTAAGCAAATTACACGGGGTTCGCAAGTTTAAAGTCACTCAACAGGCAATGGAGCGGCAAAGCGCAAGCATAGCTCGCTCTATTACCCGTCTCACTCAGGGATAAAATAAGAAATGATGTCATTCGTGAGTGAACTTAATTTCCCGACATAGCTTGCCCGATCAGCCACTTTGAGTGACAGAAGGCTGCTGTGTAGTTGCAACACACATAATCCACGGCAGATAACCTGAACTATTGTAGATATCAACCCAAAACTTCTCGGTATCAAACCTAGCACGATGTGAAAATCTAAGAATAACAAAAATATGTTTCTTCAATTAATAATAAAACCAACTTATTGTTCACTTACAAGCACACAATAAAAGGAATTTAATATTTTAAAATCAAAACAGTTGGACACAGTTTGTGGATGACTATTGCCTGTTATGGGTATCTACATACCGGTAGTACAGGTCACCAGGTCCTCATCGTCTCGGGAATGAAATAAAAGCTATTAGGAAAACATATTCAATTAACAATAGATCCTTATACATAACAACTAGAGTTAATATTAATATTATCCTAACAAATTTCAGAACGTACAGTAGTTACATAATAAGTGCTCTTGTGTAGAACAATTATTCTTGTGTGGTTTTCTAATTTCTAATTGAATCTCAGTAACAAATGTTGCTTTACTTTCAAATATGTTTAAGAAGCCTCTATCAAATTAGGAACTTAACTTCCGTATTGACTTACCGGTAACATACTGGTTAAGAATACTCTAAGAAGAGAAATAGGATAATACTTTCGACGTGAGGTACTTATATAACTTTCTGAACGCTGTTCATCCTAATTGAATTCGACGAGTATCCTCTTTCTCGAAGTTTGATGGTTTGTTGCAGGTATAAACTCGACTACAACTTCGAGAACTGATCTTTCATCTGAATACAAGTATTAGTGTACACATCCATTAATATACGATTCTATCTACAATATTATGTAGATATTTCTACTATAGGATATTTGATTATAAATATGATCAAATATGTAGATACATTTATGTTTTGAGTACAACAAGGCTCTCGTAACTTGTCCTGTCCATAGATATAAGATATACAAGCGCGCTAATTCTAAATCTATTTTCTGTCTGTACTAGTATTATGGGGCGAACGCAAACTATTTCCCGTCAAACAGACTGTGTCATTCTTCAGAAGTATTTGATTATCATTTGCAGTAGACGGTAACACTTTGGTGCGAATGTAATCAGTAAATTTGTTAAGGAACTCTTGCATATCCTGCATCGCCCTCTTCAATTCCTTCAGGGCCATCCTATGTTACTTACAACTTATTAACATTTTTATATTCTTCATTGTTTTGTTATAAAATTTGGCTGTTAATAATTTTTGATGTAATTAATTTGACGATATTATTTTAAGTTCTAAATTGTATTTTTGTAATAATAAGAATAATTTTAAATGTAACCTTATACTCGTACTGAATTTATTTTCATTTTTATGTATTTTAAATAAATTTCCAAACATTTGTAGGCCATCTCTGGCCAAACATAGATAACTATAACTTTTAAACCACCTCAGTGCCTATGTTAGACAAATAAATTATTTGATTTGATTTAACATAATACGTGTGTTTGGTTACAACACAATTATATTACCAATGAGGAAAATAATAAAAATGTAAATCACAATATTTACGGTATTTATGTAAATGCGATGGTTATTTAAAATTGGTTAATATTAAGTTAAAAATACCTAAATATCGTAATAATATTTTCTTGGAGTTTATAAATCCACGCTTTAGGTATTAATAAATTTTATTAGAAATGGTTTTAATCCGATCGAAAACGTTTTGCAAAAAAAAAATAAGGCATATAGCTGATTACGAGTTAATATCCGCTATAATTTAGAGGATTAAAAATAGACATGCATAAATCACGCCACGCTTCAATATTAAAAATAATATTTTAAATGCTTCCGCTTTACAGCCGGAAGGCTTTCCACAGATAAATTGCTGCTCTACCCGCTGGCCAGCGAAGCTCAGCGAATATTTACACAAATCACGTTACTTTGGTTATATTTATAGCAATTTTCATAATGAACATTATCTTAACAATTTTACGAAAATATATTATGTTATCTTTCCTTGGTTTTTTTTCACACTTAAATTTAAAAGATCGAATCGCATGTTTATTTGTATGTAAAGTGTGGGATAGCGATGTTAATTATGGCACGAATAGGCCGGCTTGGTCAACATTTTTAACAACGTAATTATTGTGTTTTGCCCAGAGATTGAGTTTACCGGAGGCACAAAATCCCTTCCACTTCCTTTTTCCTTTCAAGAATTCATCGTAAACTTTATAATTCAGTTGAAACCATGCTCTCCATAACGCACTGCGAATGTGGCCTGATTTCCCAACAAATAATATTTCCGTTGAACATTTAATGGAAGCTTTTAGACGAATGTTGTTCTTTGACAAATGCAAACCTACTTAATACCCGCAATCGGATTAAATAGCTACGCTGTGGGTTGAAGGATGAGACAGATAAAATAATTACTTTATACTGTAAGCAAATGCACTTTAAATCCGTTTCCGGCATCACAAATGTATTTACAATATAAAAGTATTTAAAGAAGTAGAATTAATTATATCTCAGTATTATATGGGTTTTTCAATGATATAATTTATAACGACCATTTCAGTCGGTAAAGGACACAATTTATCGAAATAGTAAATTGACCCACTTTTAATGTTTTATATATATAGAAAAAACGATGCCTTATTTTTAGATTCACCGAGACTTCGTTTAAAAGATTTCATTATCTATTGATTAAATAAATAAACCTTCAATGAATCATGAAGATTTCTTATGCTACAGTCTGCATCTTTTTCAACTCTGACTGACGCTAAGCTGCAAAGTAGTTTTCTATTTACTAAACTATGTCGAATATATTTTGCTTCTATCTATCATTTCATTGAAAGGCTGAGAAAATGATGATTTATGTCTTTGGTGCAAAAATATATCGAAATTACTCCAGTGAATTGCGAAACTAATGTATAGGTTGATGGTTGCTCCGTAAATTCACCTTTACGTCAATTTCTGTGCTTAATACACCGGAATTAATGCATTTTCGATGTTTCTCTTTATATCAATTTGTATTAGTGTATATATTTACTGATAGTCATTTACAACGGGCCACACATATCAAAATATAAAGCAGTAATGACGTACTCAGAGTAAA
Source organism: Leucinodes orbonalis (assembly GCA_019425675.1). NCBI lineage: Eukaryota > Metazoa > Arthropoda > Insecta > Lepidoptera > Crambidae > Leucinodes > Leucinodes orbonalis. The sequence goes on from PQWD01012339.1 coordinate 61,682, forward strand.
AGCTACGAGTAAGAAGTCTCATTTTACTTTACGTAACCGAAACTACCCTCCCCACCTAGTTTAGGAGCAGGGTATGCAAAGTGAATGATATGAATCGAAGAAACAATAATTTGGATCCTTATTATAATAATAATAATAATCTTTACTTGCTTCAAACATAGTATGAGGATGTTAGTTTACATTAGTACACTGTTCTCATGTTTAGCCATTTAAATAGCATGCAAAAATATGTTAGTCCATCGATGGCTATCTCTATAATATGCTTAAAGCTAAAATTCAAAATTTGTCATAATATAACACAATAAATATTGAATAAAATACAATTCTACTACATTTGAATCAGCTTCGTCGGTCAAGATATTCTTTAATGCTATAAAAACAATTACTATGTAGCCATTGACGTAATTGTTTTTTAAAAAGTCCACACTTTAATGTTTTAAATTCGTTTGGAATTTTATTATAAATTCTGACGCACATAGCCAAGGCACTCTTCACATATAAGTCAGATTTAGGTATAACATTTAACACCAATCTATGCGGATGTCTCGAGTTCTCATATTCATAAGCCTTATTGAAAAGGTATTTATGTTTAAACACAAAGTTGCAGATTTCTATTATCTTAAGCAATGAGTACTGTCATTGACTGTAGATCGCATATCGTCTAAAAGATGTAGGTAAAATTAAGAGAGATCTTATATGATGACGATTTTTAAGGTTTTTCACAGAACACAGGATATGTACTGCTTTATTTTCACTGCTCACGATAAGTATTGATCGTACTTATGGCTGAATGAATAGCTATTAATCAGTTGGTGTAATTTCAAAGCATATTAAAGCTTTGGCAAAAACGAGTACTTATGTAGGTGTAGGAGCGTTGAGTATATGTCACTGTATGCCTCAGGGCCAAGGGCTCCAAGGGCACGCCACTGATTGTGAGTAAGTGTGTTTAACAATATCCTATGATTAAAAATAAACTTTGACGCCAGCTTTGTCCTCCACGCTAATTGTCCTTTACCTGAAGGGTGTCTGAAAAGGTTCGCTCACAAATAAGCCTTAATTGAAATTTGTTTATTGTGTAGCATTTCTAAACTAATCGACTCATGTGTTAGAAGCATTTTTACTGAAAAAACGTTATTTAATTTGCAACATACATTCGCATTTTCGGTCAAAAATAACACCAACTTCGACTAATTACCTTTTACATATGCGTCGTAAGAGTCATACCCGGCAATCTGACTATAAGATTCAAAGTCAGCTTTCAGAGTTTGCATTGATACGACTAACTCAATTAACATAAACCTTATTTATTCCTTATCAAACAATACAAATTAAGTTTAAATACCATATACTTCCAATATTTGCCACTTTTTTAACTAACAACACAAACCCTAGGTATGTCCGTAGTACGTTGTAGCAAAACAACCAACCCGTGTAAATGTGTCGTAGCAACACCCGCGTAGTCTACATTAAACCGTTTCTAAACTGTTAATCATATTTAGCTTTGTTAGTTCCATACGGCACACAGATAAAAACAGATAAAACTCAGTTTAAACTACTGTCTGACAACTTAGGTGTATAATAAATAGTAAAAACTAGATGTTAGTTACATTTACTGATGTGCTAAATTGTTCGCTCGATTACGGTAAACAATATTAATGTAACTGTTTTATAGATGTGTATAAGTAGTTGTTTTAATGTTTACGATATAGAATTAAGATGGTGTAGTTACTAATTAATGTCATCATCATCAGATCATTCAACGTCCCCACCGATACACATAGAGGATTCTCGTAGAGGATGTATAGGCCTTAGTCGTCCACGCGGGCCCAGTGCGGATTGTCCAACTTAACGCACAACCTTTGATTCTCTTCACAGGTTTCCTCACGATGTTCTCCTGCACAGTAAGAGCGTCGGAGAACGTACATATAATTTCGAAAATTCGAAAACACAGTGGTGCGTGGCGGGTTTTGAACCTGCGCCCTCCAGATTGGAACGCAACAGTCCGCACCAATGAGCCACCGAAGCTCAAAGCCATGTATATGAAGTACTTAATATACCTATAATATTATAGAGATATGTTGAAAGATCGATTTCTTGATATAATAATATTTAATCAGTAGCCTGCAAAAACTCTTTGGGGTGGCACAATCATTAAATTCACATACAATTAATCCAAAACACAGGTTATAAATACATGTGTGAAAACAAGTAATGAAAAATTACTATCTACATTGTAGCACTGGAAGACCAAGTTACGTTACAGTATCCGCGACACCGTTCACAATAATCAGATATAACTTCAACTTTATACGTGCAATTGTTACGATTTAACTGAACTCGAGAACATAAACATAGAGGCAAGTTACCTTAGGACTGATTTAATTTATTTAATTAGGAACAATTTACAAGACATACCTACGGTTTATACAATTACGAGTACACATAACTTTTAGATACGAACAGGTAGTAAAGCCTTAATTACAAATTAACACGACAAGCAGAGCTGACATAGCATAAAAACAGATGGATTTTATGAACATCGCATTTGATCTCTTTAACAGGTCGGATGTCTGCTTTATGACTTGCTCATTATAAAAAGCCATCATAAGTATAACTTGATTATTGATTATTTTTTGTACAGTCGTATATAAAATAAAATTAAGAGAAGTAGTTTGACGACCCGTAGGGTGTAATTGGTTGAGACGTCAGCTCTTACACCAAGGCAGTACAAACATTTGTGTGGATGAACATGTCTGTTTGTATTACTCTGGGTGTTTTCTATGTTTATCTTATATAAACGTATTCAGAAAAATTTATATAAGTATGTTTATCGTTTGTTAATATCCATATTACTGGCTAGTTTGAGGCTAGATAACGCTGTATTAATATCTGTGGATATTTGTTTATTTATTTTCCTTTATGTTTAATTCTATTTTATTTGTTCATTTAGAAAAATCAGCACCTATAAGAATTAAAAAGCCTCAAACACATAACCATGGATCTAAAGTTTACACTCAAATATTTTTTTTTAAATAGGTCGTCCGCCGGCCTGATGAAACGACTAATTGGGAAAAGTTGTTAGTGAAGGGAGGCTGAACGAAAAAAGCAAGGGAACATTTTGCGTAAAATTGGGGAGAATTATTTCCAGGTGTAGACTGCAACAGTTTGAATCTAAATTCAGGTTGAATATAGATAATTAAAATAAATATCCACTGACATTCACACAGCGCCATCTAGCCCCAAGTTACGCGTAAAGCCTAAATAATGGGTACTAAATAACGGATAAACATACTTATATACATTTTTTTGTAAATACATACATATTACACACAGAAAACACCCAGACCGTTACAAACAGTCATGTTTATGCACACAATTTTTTGTACTGTCTGGGGATTGAACCCGGAACCCTTTGTGTAGCAGACGACGTTTCAACCATTGCACCACATGGGTCGTCAATTCAAACTATCCTTCAAACTACATTCAAACTATCTTATCCTAGTAAGCCTATCGCATAGAGCTACATTTATTTTAATGTCGCAACTGTGTCTTTTTTCTATTACTACAGTAAGTATATAACAATAAGTAGCTGAATATTTGCTACAAATAAAAGCTCAATATTTTGAAATCGCAGGCTTTATATCACGTTAGCACTAAGACGAATTGATTATTGCTGCGTTCAACTGAAATTCATAGGGCCAACTTCATGAATGGATATAGGTAAGCTATAAAGATGATATGCCTTTCACATAAACTTAGTAGGAGATTCTGCAGTAGCCATCTACAGGACTATATTTTGTTGCATAAAACATAATTATCTCATCAATCTTGTCATTGTCACCGTACAAAGAAACGCTTTCTCATTCTTCGCACAGTCCCTATTCGCGTAACCGGCGTGTGCCGGGCCGCTTTTCTCCTCAAACATATGTTAGGCTACCAAGCCCCCACCACCGCAACGCCCTAAGCCGAGGTTCGAGTCCCGTTCGGGGACGCCCTTAGGCTCGTTGTGTAAATTTTAAGGCTGTGAGCCCTCTGCGTTTGCCAATTGCCCAGTGAAGCTGTAAAGGCCATTTATGGCCAACAGCAGTAGTCAGTTTGAAAAAAAAACGCTTTCTCATATTAAAGGAGTTCACGCATTTTTGTAAAATTACTTATTGCAAATGGACCGCTGTGTCACCGTTCTCTTCTTTCATAAAAAAATAATTTCATTACAACAATCCTGATATGTTTCATAAACAATATACACATGATACCATCCTTATGTTAGTAGACATTTAGCTTCATTTCGTCTTTGTGGGACTGGGCATAGTAATGAATAACATCGAAATTTGTTTGACAACACTAATAAACGGTGCGATATCCAACAGAGTCTAATATTCTCGTCCTCTTTCCTCGTGATACGAAGGTTACACAAGCATTTGATGTACAGATCAGAGACAAAATAGAAACAAATTGTTTCTTGCTGGATTTATCTGAAATAGAACATTGTACATCTGTAATATATATAATTAAAGTTGTTATTTTTAAAATGTTGTTCTTTTTAAACCAAAGTAAGAAAGATAGTATCATATAGGTATATTGCACTAAGTATACTTTAGTTGCAATAACTTTCAACTAATAACTTTTATTAATTAGTTAGGGAAGAAGAGATTGGTTTTAATTTTATATTTTAAGGTGTCTCCACATAGAGTGAAATGAGAAAAACATATAAGTACTTATGTGAGCCACCTTCATAATTTAAAAGCGTGAAAATGGCTTAACTGTTTATGGTTTTGGCTTTTTTTCTTTATTATCTCAATAATATTTAAAAGATAAGGAAGACCTTTCTAAAGACTTTCGATATTTTTTTTTTACTTTCTACATATAACAACAACAATAAATATTTACACCTCTCACTTTGATGTAAAAATAGAGTAACGAAGTTAAAATAGCTCTCAGATTTTTCAGAATGTGCGCTATCAGTAATTTGCAAATCTTATCTGGAAACCATTAAATATAAGAATTATAAGTGAGCCGTTTCACGAAATCTCAGTAATTGTAAACTGCTATGTTAACTGTCTGGTTTTACTAAATCAACTGTATAATATAGTCAATTAGATTCTACATTTCAACGTAATTGAATAATTTTGGTTTAACCTACTTTGTTTCACTCTTATATCCAAATCTTTTATTAGATAACAAAATTTAAAATACATTGTGAGTAGTAAATATATATTTTTTGAATAATTTACCAATTAGGCTGACAGGCATCATTTAACGGCAAAGGAGCTACGTGGAGATGATTACGCATTACGTAAATATTGTTGAGCGTCGGTGGCTCACTGTGTGGACAGTTGCCTTCCTACCGGGAGGGCGCAGATTCAAATCCCGCCACGTACCAATGTGATTACGAATTTCGTAATTACGAGTATGTACGTTAATCCGACGCTCTTACGGTGAAGGAAACTTCCTTGGTTAGCCCAAAATAAACCTTGCAAAGCATCGGGTCACTGTATGAGTATTTAAGAATATCAAAAATCTCTCTTCAACCTATCGCAGTCCACTGCTGGACAAAGGTCCCCCCATTTTGCGCACGATATCCCGGTTCTCCGCTTTTCTCATCCAGCTTCCACCAGCGACCTTTCGCAAGTCGTCGGTCCATTGGCCGAGGGCGTCCTACGCTACGCTTGCCAAGACGCGGTCTCCACTTCAGAACTCGTCTGCTCCAACGACCATCGGTTCTGCGACATACGTGACCAGCCCACTGCCACTTCAATTTGCTGATCCGGCGGACTATGTCGGTAACTTTAGTTTTCTTACGAGTTAAATCACTTCTGATCTTATCCCTAAGAGAGACTCCAAGCATAGCTCGCTCCATTGCGCTTAGTGACTTTGAACTTGTGAACCAATCCCGCAGTCAGTGTCTTTCAAGACTTTCGTCTTTAAGCTCCTCTAGCCTCCCTCTCGAAGTTATGCCGGCCAAGTTGGATGGTTTGGAAAATAAACTCCTGCACAACCTTGAAGGGACGCCATTGACGCGTATCGGTTGTGCATGACACGATTATTGAATATGACATTCGTCTTGTCCAAATTTTTGCCAAGCCCCACTCGTCGGAAGATTCATTAAGGCTGTTCAGCATCTTCGTAAGCTTTCTAATAACTCTGCACGATGACGATTCGTCAGCAAAACGAAGATAACAAATTACTCTTCATTGACGTTGACCCTCAGACCAGTCCAGGGTCTGAAGAAATCCTCAATTGGTTTGTGAACGTTTCGGGGATAAACATCCCTCTGTTTACACCACGATGCAATTGGATGGGTCTTGTCCTGGTCTTGAATTGAACGGTCATCGTCGCTGAGATAGAGACTTAATATATTCCGGTCGATACGCATCCAGCAGAGCCTCCAGAACAGCCCAGGGTTCGATTGAGTCGAAGGCTTTCTTATATCGATAAGTATAATACAAAAACAGCTAAAATAATATTCAATGAAAATAATTTATGTACGTATACTGCTCTTAATATAGCGCCATTGTGACGGCACTATCAGATGAACGGCCAATTTGATTGAAAGCTGAAGAAAATCAAGTATTTCAACCTTACAAAACTATGAAAGAGCTCCTTATCTTGGCGCTCAATTATCTTGGCGTATATCAAGGCTGACATTTGATACATTTGAAATTAACGGTTTCTATTTCAACATTCTATTTCAGTGAATAATTTTGAAATTGTTTTCATTTTACATTTTAACACTAAGTTTTTTAATGAAATTTGCCTATTGTATAAATACAAATAGCTTACGAAACAAAGTTATTATATATGAGTAATGTTTTTTTTCAAGTATGGATCTGAGCCTATACTTTTCGGGACACAAGCCAAATTAACATGTATGTAATTGTTTTATCTGGTATTGGGCAGGGCTGTTATGTTAGCATTACATTAATTATTGTCATTTATAGACAACGAATCTAATGCTAATGCGTCTAAATTAAGATAACGTACAAATATAGCTAAAACCTTACATAACTAAATGTTGATACTGATACTAAGTCCGTAGAAGCGATACACAATCTGCCAAAGAGTTTGGTTAGTACAAAAAAATGAAAGTATTGACAAAATACGAGTTCACATTGTTCTTTGTATCCACAGTAAACTAGCAAGCTTTTGAGACTTATCTGCGTAAGCCAACTGCTTATGGTATCTCCACACTCCAATGGCCGAGCAAAATTGAGCGCTGACCCGAAACCGTTGAGTGCTTCTGGAGCAGGATTTTGCACAAGATTCAAGTAAGAGTTATGTAAATGTATTTTGGCACACTATGCGTCCTGAAAATGTTTATTCGCTCTTGTTGTAATTATTACGTAGAAGGAATATCTTTTAATCGACAAATTCTGTAATAAGTTCCCAAGTAATAGTAAAGTAATAACTGGTATAATAAATATTTTTCCTATAAAAAAGCCGATTATTCAACAACCCGGATAGTTTAAATTGGTAAATCAGGACCGTATTTCCTTTACCGTGAAGTGTTATATACAAGTTTCTAACTTTACACCCGAACCTTATTCGGCACGAAGCCTTTCTCCAAAAGTACTGATTCAACTAAAGCCATTCGTCTATGCGCGAAGTTCACTTGACTGTGGGTTATTCATATCCCCGGCATTTGGTGATTGGAGCGTTTATTGGGCAAGTTGAGACGGCTCTACGTGACAATTCTAGCATTTTTATTGTCAATATCGACAGAGAGGTGAGACGAGCACGTATCGAGTGACGTGTATCAAAACCCTTCGTCTTTATGTAGGCACAGCCTGAAAGTGATAAGATTTGTGTTGTATTTTTTAGCAAATATCGTAGGAAATCGCTTACGAACTTGTGCGATTCTGGTAAATACAATATTCTTTTACATTATTGAATAAAGACTTTCTAAACGTAAGGGTAGTTTCTGTTAACAATATTTTGTTACAAATTATTTTAAAAATTTTAACTCAATATTATCTTAGGCGCTAGTATGTTGTCACGGAAATATAGTCTGAAACTAGTCTATATGCATAGGAAGCCTAAAGCATAAACGATACAATTCTTCATTATTTCTAAAACCTTCTCAGCTTATTATAAGTTGTGAATACTGCAAATGAATGTGCATCGTCCCGTGATACAGGCGTATTATGCACTTTTGTGTTTCGGGGTGAGGGCATTGTAGCTAGTGAAATTACCGGGTATAAGAGACCTAATATCAGTTGTCTCGAGTGACGGGCGCAGTACGGCATTGTTGGAGGATAATGTATATCAGTTGTCGGTCACCTTCAATGCGGCTCTGTCATGTTAGGTATCACTTACCATCAGCTGAGCAGCCTGACCGACCGTCTATTTATGTATATTTTTAAAATTTGGCCTCCACAAATTAAGCACCAATATTTCATCACCAGATTTAGGAGATATTTAAAATACCCTTACAGTTGTATAATCATTTTGATTGCTAAAAGCATCTTACTTATCTTAATAATACGTAAAGAAATTATTCTAGTGTAAATATCTTGACCATTGTATAGAAATATGAGAAAAGGAGTAAGTGATTACATTTCTAGAATATCTAGTGTCTACCCTTCGTCATATTTCGTCAGTCGTAAGATTCTTACATTTCGTATACGACAGGAAAAGTCGATTTTAAATTGAATTGGTCTTTATTATCACTATTGATGTTACTACGTGTAAAAATACTGCATACAACTCTTTTTTACTAACAAGTAAAAATGCATTAATCATTTTCCCAAAGACTACGAAAATTTTTCATGAGTTGGAACCGAATTTGTTTAACTACATATTATTTCAGATTACTTCATTTTTTTACCAAAAAAGTAACTCAGTATGACACCTTCATTATTATATCCGTTTTCACAACAACTTTTAGAAAATAGACAGATTCCTTTTGGATTAAGAAGAAGCTGATATTGCGACGAAAAAATATTAAGACGTCAATCACCAAGCTTACACTCGGGCACGTAATCTAATACATTATATTGAATCCACATTCTATTTGGAACCACAATTTATCTAAGCGGTTACGAAATGACTCGTAAAACCATAAAGAAGGTGCTTCCGGCGTCTTCGTCACACATTCGTACTCGTACCTAATATTCAATTTGGCAAATAAATTAGCTCTATATAATACATTTGTTGTAATTCCGTCCGTCACAAATGGCTTTACGTTGTTTTATTCATTGTATATTTGATGCGTGTATGAAGAAAGTTTTATTTCACTCCCATTTCTAAGGATTCCCCAAGAGACGCTGGTAATGTTTATAGTTATTTTGTTTCGTAGGTATTAAATACTAATTTTGTTTGTACGAGACCCCAATACCCTAAGGATTTATGCAAATATTACATAAAATTTAGGTACCCCAACTGTCGCTGATACACAATAGAAATTCTGTTGTTTGTAATTTTCACGGTTAATCTTATGGAAAAAATCCATAACTTGTATTTTTTAACTACATCAGCGTTGTAAGAATACAAAATCTTATCCTTTATTTAAAGACATTTTAATTTTAATTTAATTAAAAAAATTTTAATTAAAACAACAAACAATGCCTCAATACCACACGTATAAGGAAACATAACTAACACGTTTAATTATAGTAAGCGTTACCATTCAAACTTCGAACTAAACATTGTTATTTTAAGGTCGGAATAAGTTACGCAAACAATGTTGCGCCTTTGATCCCTCTAAGCTTCATTGAACCACAAGCTTGAGTCGTTATCCTCATCACATAATTATATAAATGTAACATTTAAATTAAAAGTATGTATCAGTAAAACTGAAACGTGCCACTTGCCCGATGAAGATGTTAAGATATCAGCAGCCGTCAGTGAAAAGTTAATGCGAAAAATACTAAAGTTGTTGTTTTTTTGTGTACCTTAAAAGCTAGCCATAGAATCCTAAAAAAGTGGGCTTAAAAAATAAATAATTACTAAAAATAATTTGTGAAAATTAAATTATTTACTTAAATAATTACAGCCGTCTAGGCACCCAACTCAATGTTACAATGCATTTTATTCTGGACAAAAACCACAGTCAATTGCCTTGAGAGGTATTATTAATTTCGTTGTTTATGACGGTTAATTAGATCGGTGAACGTTTTAGCTAAAACTTATGATTACTCTTTAAAAACACGTAAACAAATGTCAAATAATAGGTACTTATACACGTATGTCTGAACTGTATTGACTAAATATAGTAAAATGGTATTCGTATTGCAAAACTCACCAACTAGATCACATTGAACTGATAAGCATTTTCATCATCAAATACGTATATAGACATAAAAAAACATTTGGTAAATGTATATAAACGACTATATGAGAAACGCACAATGTATATAATGGCTGTGCGATTCATAAAACATAGAAAAACAGCTTACCTAGTGGCAACTGTTGCATTTTATAAACCAATGGTATTAAAATATCCGGCCCAATGAACTGACGGCTTGCGAAAGGTCGCTGGTGGCAACTGGATAAGAAAAGCGGAAGACTGGGATATCTGGCGAAAAATGGGAGATACTTTTGTCCAGACTGAGATAAGTTGAAGAAAGAAAGTGATAAATCGAAAAGTGACAATATTGCATGTGTTTTCATATGACTATCCTTTAGAAAGAGGCATCCATAACAAAATGATAATTCATTTGCCGGCGCATTCCCCATTGCTTTAACAAACACAAAAATTAACTCACGAACAAATTTGAATCTAGTGGAGCATACATCTTAACTATTAAGCTTCATAAGCAAAGTCAGATACAATTTGAGCCACTTTTTTGTAACAATAAACCACAAATCGCAATAATCGAAAAGCTTTAAGATAAGTCAACCGTCGTCGTATTAAGTCCCGTACTTACCGAACTACAGAATAATCGGGACTACGTAAACCCTTACTTAGGAAAGTCAGACTAACGTGGGCCTATATGACCCCTTCTTACTTAGATAATAAATGACGAATTGTAACTATTAAGAAGCTTTACGGCAGTCATCCATTGTCGTATTAAGACGCGGTACTTACTGAACCACTAATGCTTGTCTAAAATATTGAAGAGACATTTGCGAGTTCTTGAGTAATTAGTTAAGTTTGGCACCATTATTTTGAAAAACGTAATCGCGTACCGAGTTTTATATTTGAAAGTACTCAGTAGAAAACAACAATACAAACCATAAGTAGGTAACATTTGAAAGTCATAAGTGTTTTTAGGACCTAATTTGTTTTCTTTTTATTTATTTTAAATAGTTGTACAGCGAAAAACGATTCATAAAAATTTAAAAACGCTCTACGTTCAGAGATCAGGTTTTTTATCTGGTGTTTAATATCTAAATTCGGCGAGTTATTCTTTTACTAATTACCTCGAATTAACGTTTTCTCACGTGTAACATAATCATATAAGTTCGGTGCTAACATTTCTACGCACACTTTCTACTACAATTATTTTAAATATTACCTGAAATCATTATCCTTTAAATTTAATATATAAGTATAGATATAAGAGTGGTTTTTTTATAGCCTACATACATAATTTCACAAGCCATGGCTATGCACGAATAATACTATTACAAACTATGAAATTATTTTCAACTATAAAATTAAAAACACATAATGGTAGTTTGTTTAAATTTTAAACAATAAGTTTTTTCTGTCATGGTTCTGTCTTTAGTATAGTAAATCTTTTACTCATAAGTACTATTGTCTGTTTAGGTTTAAAAGGAATCATAAATATTAAGGTAACTCTCAGCACTTGTTTCATATTAACAACACACATACAGTTATAATTGTAACCTTAATGAACGATAAATGTTAGGTATCAAATACTCAATTATGTAAGCTATTAATTGATTACTCGTAGATTGCATGACTTTCTGGAAATCTTATCCTTTAGCGTCTGTAAGTTTTATTGTATATTACGCAGAATCAATTTATTATTGACAATTACTGAAAAAAAGGGAAAAGTAATATGGGGTAACCTGACTCACTCTCGAAGTAATACAATGCAAAACGTTTCACACCGGTTTTTGTGAGGCTGTGGTCCAGCCGCTCATTCGCGCCTATCATGGCTCTCCCAAACTTTTTCAACAATCAAAAAGTAAGTATTTGTGAAAACAATCTTCGACACGATAGTGCGTGTTTTTATTGTAAAGACTAACTGAAATAGAAGATATTAGTTGATACATCGTTACACGTTCAATACTGCGGTCTTTAATAGCCAAAGGAACCATAACAACGCTTTTATGTGCGAAGTAACAGCTTTGGCCAATGTGCAAGATCAACACGCGTTTATGTCAAGCAAAAAGAATATAGAAAAGGGCGTAACCTCGGCAAACCCATTAATTCATATTTATGAAACATAAAAGTTTACGAGAAGGTAGAAAGGCTGAAGGCATATTCTATTGTAGCTCCGTTTATGGTCACCTTAAATAGAGGTTTAATTATACGGAGAGATTTATAGCGAGGGCTAATGAAAATCCGAACATGGGTGCACGCGAGAACACTGACGTTCGAATTAAATATAGGTCATGCCAGTTCGCACTGATGCACAATATTACATACACGCACACCATAATAATTATATTCATGCAGTACGTAATCGACTGAAATGTCCAATTATACTTGTCGACAACAACAAAAAATTCGTCGTAAACATACTCCTGTGTGTTAACGTCAAGTTCTCACTGCCACATAAAATATCTAAATCAAACATAATATATCATGAGCTATAGAAAGTATATATCATGAGTTATAAAGCCTAATACAGCGGCAAAGCTGTATTAGGCTTTATAACGTTAAACCACCTAAAATATTTTGATAAAATTATCTGGATCAACAAGATTTCAGATAAATGTTTTTTTTTATTCAAGATGGGCTTGCCTTAAGCACAGACTATCCTTGTAGAAGAGACGTACTCTACGATGGAGCAAGCTTGCCCAGAAAAAGCCTATTCAAAACCTGTTTTTGTAGTGCTGTTCAAATGTTTCTAATACTAGTTATATCAAACAATCAAACTGACATATATACATAGACAGCATAAAAATAATCATTTTTATTTTATCCCTGAGAGAAACCCTATAGCATGGCATACTCCATTTCCCGTTGAGTGACTTAGATAGATAGATAATAACTTGTAGGTACATAATATGTTAAGAGAACACACGTACTAATAAAGTTTATAATTATTTAGAGAGACTTAAGATTTCACAACTTGAATTATACCTAATATTTACAGTCATAGAGCATACTGAAGTCATCGCCCAATATTTTAGATTTAAAAATAATGCCTTTGTTTAGGTATTCAAACTAGTCCCTGTTTAGTAATTCCAAACTATTTTACCCATGACAACAAACATTACCAATTTGTACTTAAGTATCTAAAATTTTTGTAATGATAGGCTACAAACTTATGTTAATAAAACAATTTTAAGGACTTTAATATTGATAACCTTATACTATTAAAACGAAGACAACGTACTTTCACGAAAAAAATCCAAGTTCAAATATTCAACCCAAAATAATACGAGTCAAAACTCACCGGCAATTGAAATCCAAAGTTTGCTTTTAAAAGCACAAACTAATCAGTCGCAAATCGTTGACGAAAGTATTCTAATGCAAATATTGGAAGAGTCGCAAACTCGGTAACCGTTGAAATGAAATATCTGGTATATTTTCTCTCAAGAATCGTTCCAGCGGGACAAACAAAGGACGGTTGCAAGAAATAACCGCAGATGCTTTCGACGAGCTTCCCTCCAAGTAACGCGATCAGCTTGTCTCATATCTCAGAGATGAAATTATCTTTTTTCGTACTCACAGTTCTAGCATAATTGACTTATTCGTTATCAGTGTTATACTTCAAACGACAGAGCTGCCGGTGCGAGATAAGCTCGATAATAATCTGCTCATAATATTAAACAAATTTTAAGTAGGCATTGGAATGAAGGAAATCGCAAAAATATCTCGGTTTGCGGTGAATATTTTTAATGCGATATTGGCTTGATGGTGTAGCATAAGACACGCAACTATCGCAAGTCATTGGATGGGTCACTGAAAAATATCACAAACGTTTCCGTGCCACGGAAGACATGATAAACTGATGGTCACTAACTAAAATATTTATTTATTTATTTATAAGTACTATGATCTTAGCAAGATAGATGATAACACCCATCAAATCGCATCTGGCCCGGTTGTCAGGTTACGTCCCAATATCTCCATAGACATGCTGCGTGCAAAAGCCCGTGCCTTGATTTGGAACTTAATAGGTTCGTAAATTAATTCATATATTTTTTTCCCTACGGCCTGCCGTCAGAAATTTCTTGAGAAAATAAGTACCTCAATATTCTATATCGGTTTTAGTATACATATTGCATAACAACACAATACATGATTAATCCACCAATTTTCTTTATTAAGTTATTTGTTAAACGCAGACACTTATGAGTATTCGAAATGTATGTACAAAAATAACACCATGCAACATGAGGTAAACATTTTACTACATCAAAACATGCTACTTAACATTATCTAAACACGATGTCTCGAATGCATTGTCCGTATACAAAACCCAGTATGTGGCTGACCCATTTAGAAAGCATCTGATTCTATAACTGTGATGTTAGTTCTCTGGCGTGTTACGAATTCTCTTTGCCAGAGAAGCTGTACGTAATGCTTTCTATCAAAAGTGACTGACTAATATTTTGAGTCTCATAGCAGCTTAAATGTATGATATGCTTTAGTAAAGTGACATAATAAATAAATCTGGGATCGAACATTTACCTATCATACATTTTTTTTTGTATGAAATGTAATAAATATAATTTTTGAATTTACTCTGTGAATAACCATTGGATTTACGAATTAGAAACAGAACAGAGACCTTTAATATGATTGTATTGAATTGGGCGCCCGATCCGTGCATGATGCTACGTTGTACTTGTTAGTTTTGTTTACGACTTATATATATATAGATAGACTCTAATTGCTCACAATGAATTAAATACAAACATAAAACCAATACATGGGCAAAGGCGGCCTTATCGCCACACGATTACTGATTTACTATTCATAGTGTTTCAGTGGACAGTTTTTCTATTCGTGTTTATTAATTAATACTCTTTACTGTCTCCGAGCTTCATCTCTTACTTTGTATATATTAAAACCAATCTTTAAAATTTCAATAAATATCTGAAAGAGACTCGGCCGTCCAAGGGGCTAATATATTTATTTTGTCGTTTGATGTTCTCCAGTTATATCAGAATATTGTAAACTATCTCGTCTTATGCTATTATATGAAATTCAATTCCGTAACACAAAGGACACGCAAACCGTGTTTTGACTGCCATGTGACGGTCATTTAATTAAAAAGGCTATTTTAAACTTTATTACCACAGTTATTTAATGATCTAAAAAATAATTAGAAAACAGCTCAAAAGAAGCGACTTAATACTAGAGACGTATTTCAATTATGAGTGTGAAAGAGCCATGCTTTCCTACGTGTGAGCCGCCTATACCTGACTGACCAAAATCAATTTTAAATAAATAATAATACAAAATAATAATGAATAATCCAACGACACACACACGCACACAGCGCCATCTTGTCCCTAACTAAGCATCTAACCTGTAGTTTGGGTACTAAAACAACGGATTTATATTATATAATTTTGCGTAGATACATTTTGGTCTGGCTGAAAACAGCCAGACCAAAACAAACAGACATGTTCATGCACACAAATGTTTGTCGAGGATCGAACCCGAATCCTTGGTTACTCGTACTAGCCAACATACACCAAATGGTCGTCAAATAGGAAACAAGTGTTTCCTAAGTAAGAAAGTAACAGAGGTCCTAAGCCTCTTCCCCCTCCGTATACACTACACTTTAAAAAATCTAACACTTCAAGCAGAAATGATGAAATTTCAAATAAGTTTTCCTTGTTTACAGGTCGAAAGTGGAGAGCGCGGAGGGCGCGGTGCGAGGGGATGCCCGTGCGCAAGGGGCTACTCGCGCCCCAGAATACCTTCTTAGATACCATCCTACACGCTTCGATGGCACACGTAAGACATTACATACCTGAATGTTTACCTAAAGCAGTTATTACACTTTGCGATTTTCAGACTGTCAAATGCCAAATAGACAAGGTCGTTATTATGCTGGACCCAAACTAACGTTTAACGTCTAACACATCAACGACATAATTTATTGAACCATTACCGAATGATAAAAGGAAAAGAAAAAGAAGATGGTGGCTGATACAATTGCATCCCACAAGCAAAGTTTTGTTTGCAGAACCTCAATAAACGTATTACTTGGTCGTCACCCTACTCCGTAGTCATAGTACGTATTATTGTTACCGCCGTTAAAAAAAATCGCGTTTATGTGGTGGCTACACATTACGTTAACGCGATAATTAATGACATTACCCGTTAGTGTGACCTCACCATTACTAAAGATCAAGTTTCTGCAGATCGACTAGTGTAATAAGGGCTTAAGGAAGCAAGTGGCGTAGTAACGTGGCTTCTAAAAGCGTGGGTCCTGGCATCACGAAGGGACATAGTTTTAGGTAGCTAATAACCGACTGATATGATATTTTTTTCATACCCGATAGCACACGTATTTCTCTAAGTATTGCTACATTTCGGGCTAATGGGTAAAAAATTACTGAAAACTGATTTAAATATAATAACAAAGCAAGTTAGCAACTTAAACGAACTATATCGTATCGCATATGTATATAATCATAGTGAATATAGACAATAGCTGCCACTTACCACCAAATGGACCAAAATAACTGTTTAATAAAAATGATAGCGTTTTACTTTTAAGTGTTCAAACGCTATATGTCACTTTCAAGAACGTAAACTAATAATGACAAGTAATATCATTTATATTTTTCAATTGGTGCCGAAACATTTAAAAATCACACTCAACCTTACCACCCTCCAAAAGGTAATCTGTAACATTGATGATAAATTAAAAAATTCACGCCTATAAAATTTTGTAGAAAAGAATTAAGAAAAACTGCGAATGGCGAATCGAGAAATCTTTTAATCTGAATTATAGTTAGTCAAGCGTAACTACTAAACTTAGCGGCTATCTCTGCAGTCACAAAGTGTTCAGCGGGGGAACATGAAAGCTGCATGGTATAGGTCTGTTTGAAGTTATGTACGCATATTAAATTTGAAGAACAGTGCTTAAAGCTTCTTTTTAATAGGCTTACCAAGCTTTTGAACATGTATAAGTACAACTTTATAGTATAATTATACCTATTTAGATTACAAGATGCATTATGAACCAAATGAGTGAGTTTATTTAATTATTCAAAAAGCTTTCGGTATTAAATCTTTATACTACTTGCAAAAACTTTGAGTGTTCTTAAATAAATAAATAAGCGATCAAGTAGAACGCTCATTTAGTGATGAATAGACCCAGAGGAATAGACCACATTCAAGTAGCTAACTTATGTTGTAAAGTTATTGATTTGGGTAATTTTAATACTTAATTCAATTTTTAGTTCAAAACAAAGCTACATCAAAATAATACTTGTTCACATTATGAAGGAATATAAAAGAGGTTGTGGTATCCAAGCAGACGACTGCGGTAAATCACACTTATTGTTATTTAGTATATATTAAGTACATTATAATGCAGAATATTTAATATTATATATTAGTAATAATCCCATCACTACGTGCCACAGCAACTTCCAGCTCGCTATTCTTGCGAGCCAGTTGATTAAACGGCAGAGCTTAAGAATATAGAATGATGAGCTCAGCTGAGCGCATTTTGTGCCATATTGCCAACTCAGCGAATCCTTAGAAACTATATTTATAAAAAAGATTCGTTAAATAAAAGCAAGTAACGAAGTTCACGGCTGGAATTGAATATCTGCATTGCAGTCTAAGATTTAAAAGATTCTTGCAGTTTAATTAATTTCTTAAAATTGAACAATTTAAAATATTTGACCTAATAATGAACTCGGAACTTAAGGCTGTAAGCTACTTACGCTCGCCACGCCAGATGAAGAGGTGGACACCAACCGCGGCCGTCAGAGACTGTTTGTTATATTTAAATTTACGTTTTTTCCTACATGCATATGAACAGACAGAGTTAAATCGAGAGCACTGGCATTTTTCAACATAAGAACCTACTCGAGATTCCAAGAACATCCCCCAAATAAGAGGTGATTTAAAAAAACAGTGTAGTGCTAATAGTTTCGTAGAAAAAAGGGTTACATATGGACGGACAGACAGACATTACCAATCTTTAAGGGTTCCGTTTATTCCATTTGGATACGGAACCCTAAAAGTGAGTTCATGAAAGATATACTCGCTCTTTAGTTAAGCAATGGATAACTTAATATGAATATTAAAAAAAAATAGAAGTACAACAAAAGTGTGCAGTTTTGTTACTATGTACGTACTTCCATCTATCCCTCAAAGCTTTGTTCAGGCACATACTTATATGTTATGTCTACCTAACATAGCTGGGTCTAACATTAGTTCTAATGTTACTCATAAGCACATTTCCTACATGCTACCCCTCGTAACTATCATCCTTATTACATTGCCTTAGAGAAGTTGTTAAGAGTATGTTTGTATCTAGATATAGGTACGTAATTCTGCACCAACCAACCAACATTATTCCAAACTTTGATTTCATTTTGGAATTTAATACGACACACTTAGAGGGATATTAGAAACAGTAATTCTAATCTTAGTTCAATTCGGAAGCGTTTTTGTCCTGTTTTCGGGTGATATACATTAAAAACTAAAGATGTTAGTTTCACATTCGGTACAGAAATCGGCAAAGTTTCCGCAGTTACTCGTATATATTTATCACAAAAATGCAGGATTAAAAATTTTATTTATTGATCACAATAAAAAAGCTTTTGGAGCTTTTAGGCTTCAAATCAAAATACAAAGTGTATAAATCGAAACTTATCGTAAAATACAAAAGCTTTAGGCAATAAGTTTGGGAGAGCCAATCGGTAAGTATGTTCGGCTTTTCTTCGGCCTATTTGAAAGTCAGCAACACACTCGATTAAGTATTGATTAAGTATAAAAAGTTGTGGTTTCCATAGGTGACGGTATCCTTAACTAAATAAAAAGTTTTAGAAATATTATCAAATAATTATTTCAAGATTATCTACGGTATCGTCCTGAAACAATTGTTCGTTTTTAAACACCCTGACCGTAAAAAAGCGTACATTTTTTATGTGACGAAGTAAACAGGACGTCAGGACGCTCACCTGTTGGTAAGTGATACGCCTGACCTTGTCAGAGCGGCATTGAAGAAGACCAACAACTGATAAACAGTTATTATTCTCCATCAATGTCGCACTGCGCCGACACCCGACACTACAGATGTTAGGTGTCTTATACCCGATCATTTCACTAGCTACATTGCCCTCATCCCGAAACATAAAAGTGCATAGCACTCTTATTTCACGGACGATGTCTGACACTTCGGTGTACCTACCTAGACGACTCAGTATCAAGTCTATCACCAAGTAAAACCACCAAGCTCGAAAAAAAACTAGCATAAAAAGTTTTCCTTGATAAAAGCTTTATTGTATACTCGCAATAATGACGACAATATATGTTTCTTCAAGAGCGTAAAGCTTTGCAATAACGCAGCGCATTAAATCTGGTCTTAAAATGGTTTCTTTTGCTAGCCACGAAAATCTCATCACAATATGTGGACTTGGGTCGTAAATTTACGCTTAAGACACTTACTCTACCAAAATCAATTCACTTTCGTTAACTAAACGCCCGCCTAGGGCACTTTTATTGCAATGATCGTTGCTTTAAAAAGTCGTTTCTTTATACCGCCCGTCTCTTCGGTCGCCGTACTGTCGTTGAGGTCCACCCGAAGTGTCGAATACTTGTACTTCAAACAGATCAAAAACAAGTGGATCATTATACAAGGTTATATTTTTAATGGGTAGCCTTTGTAAGAAATATTCAAACGATCAATACTATGAAATTTTTTTTTGGGTTTTTTATTCCTCTTCCCCAGCGCCTCTTGTACTAGCATGAATTTTTATATTAGAATATGTGAGTGCCATTTTTTGATATTTTAAGAAAACAATAATAATAATAATCAGTTTCACTCACATAGTTTAAGAGTTCGTTCTATAAATTTGATATATTAGTCGGTGTGTTAATCGTTCAAACTAACGTTGGTAACAAACGTCTTTATATAAATTTAAGTTCAGGGTTCTTAAGCTGCACATAATAGCTCATCGTTCATGTTTATGCTACCTACAGACCGCTAGAACCAGCCAAGTCAATTTGAAGCACGGCATAGGTACTTGTACAAAGCAAAAACAGAGTAACGTTTATTGTTTCACAAGGTGCACCATGGGCAGGTGAGAATGGTGAGGCTTCATTTCTTCTAGCACAGCAATCGATGAAAATAAGGTGAACCACTGGCCAGGGAGTTTAAAGAATAATTCAAAAGGAGTAGGCTGTTGATACTTCTTACATCTCTACAAGAACATATAAAGTGCAACGCATAAAATAATGTTGAAATATTTCTAATGCCTTACTTTACAAAACACAGAAGACTAAACATTTAAAACCGATTATCTCAGTACAAAGTCCATTGCCATAAAATCTCCAACACACACGATAGTGGACTTGAGTTACGAATGCCATAAATCCTATAAATCGGAAAGGAATGATCACAAACACCCCGTAAGGGTTAAGGCATGCGTAATAATTTGAAGATGGGACGGTCTCGGAAAGTGATTCAAGTGTCGTTACATAGAAGTGTGGGCATGTTTCACTGGGTGCGGGGTCACGGAGAGGTCGAAAATTGTTTCGCCGAGATATGGGGTACGTCACATCCATAAGTCAGTAACCCTCATTTTTTTACCGAGCTCAAAACGCAAACATAACGCTGAATACGAAGCGGTTTTGAATTAGTCTTTATTTATATTTATTTATTGAGGTAAATAAACAGTGACAAAATGAACAGTTTACATTAAGTGATTTTGCAATGTATTACAAAATTTTACACCTACACCGTTTACCATATATTAGCTGTTTAAGCATTAAAAGAGAGAAATAAGAATGTTATTTATAGATTTACAATGATTTTTCTGGCTATTTACAAATTACAATCATGCAATCCTGTGGAAGTATCAGTAATTACTCAGTTCACCAGTTTACGAATCCATTTTAGCCTTCAGTACATACACACACCTAAATACACTGTCTGGAAGGTAACAACTATTAAACATGTTTTACATTTAGTATGTTTAAAATGTACTGTTACAAAATAATAATGTTATACTGAACCTGTGAGTCGCGTGAAAGAGTGTCGGTAGCTCACACCAATGTTGCCTTCTAATCTGGAGGTTCAAATTTTGCCACATCCAATGTCTTTTTGAAATATTCGAAATTATATGAACGTTTATCCAATACTCTTACGGTGAAGGAAAACATTGTGAGGAGAACCAGCGCAAGCCGGCGAAGCGATTCAAAGGATGTGCGTGAAGTCGACCAATGTGCTCTAGGCCCGCGTGGGCGACTAAAGCCTAAACGCCCTATACTTTTATATATATTACTCGCAATACAATGCACTGGTAAATTAATTAACAATCGCTATCAAATATCTCAACGCTAGATTTTAAAAAACATTTAAAACCACGGATTAAAGGATTAAGTACGTTCCGTTGTCTCGTGCTTACGAAGCATCACAAAATAGATTACTCGTACCATCCCCTTTTTTTAAAAGGTTTGTGGTGGTCAGGAGATGGATTATCCATTCAACAAAAAGTTTTCATGTTGTCTCATAATCATCATTACCTCATTAAACATCCCCACCGAGGGGCACAAAACAAGCCGTAAACGGCGTATAGGCCCTAACTGTTCACATGGGCCCAGTGCGGATTGACCGACTGCACGCACAACCTTTGAATCTTTTCGCAGGCGTGCGCAGATTTCCTCACAAGGTTTGGATTTATAGGTAAGAGGAGGATTTTTCATAATAGTCGCCATGATGGCGCTCTGAAACCCCTCATTACTAGCGGGGACTGAACCCCCGAATACATGATGTAGTATATTTTAAATCGAATCTCGTATGTACAAGGATTATATTCAAAACTAAATAAATGAAAATACCGCACCCATTGTTCGTCATATCTTCTACATCTAACGAAGAAATGTAATTAGTAGAAAATTTCACAAACTGTGTCACATTTTCTAAAACATTCTCTCTAGCAGTAGAAAATTCGTCTTCATTGTTTAATTTAGAACATTTACCGTGGCGGAAATAATGTGCCATTGATTATCACTAATTTATAGGGCCCATAAAATTACTTTCAGTAGCAAATTAAAAATGCCAAGAATTGTACGGGACTTTGGTATTTGTAATAAACTAAATAACCCTATAAAAATCGATTAAATAATGTTGAGATTCCGGTAACAACGCAATTTCCTTTATATTATTCATAATTTAATTTATTAATTTCCATTGTTTATATTTGACACATGAATAAACAATTAACTTCTGAATAAATAAATGGTGAAGAGTGGTTCTAAGGACGTATGAAAAACTTGTAAAGAAGACGATATTGAGAGCGCCAGCAGTAGGGTCCATTCATGGGGCAATCAATCTTTTTCATGTTCTTAACTTAAAGAGATTCCAAAGAAAGGAAAGTATTACGCTTGCAAAATGTAAGGCCTCTTTAAAAATTACATAATAAATAATAAATGGAATCTGATCTGCGGCGTCAAAATTCCTATTTAACCCATTAAGATTTTTTCGTCAAATGTTTCACCATTAAAAAGTGATGTATAAATTGTTGGGCCGGAATTATTTCCTACTTTTGACTTCGAAGATTACAATTTAATTTTACCTCCTAGTTATTTTATAGGACGCAGACAATGTAAAAGTATTGTGCTGCAACGTACAACATGCATAGCATGTTGCCAAATATCATAAGGGACTTCGTACTGGATTTAGAAGTGATTTCCTGGCTTATATAAGAACAGGTATCAAGTCACCCATGACGTGCATCATGGAGTGAAGTAGATCGCCGGCGCCAGTTTCAATTAACCATCGTTATTTGTGTGCCGAATCGGCAGCACATTGACCGAACCTGCTCAGTAAAATTAGCCACTTGCATACGTGCACTCAACTGCAGTCATGACCGCGTTAAAGTTATTTCTAGGCGCACAAACGCCACCTGACTCGTTAAATACAAAAGACACAAAATTAAAGCACCTTTTAAATTATTTTCAGTACAACGCTCCAATTTTGAGATGACTCACTCATTGTGCATTTACTTAGCCGGTTATAAGTTTTACTCTTCTAACAGTGTAGTAGCAATCGAATGTCATTACAGCTTTCAAGATGCTGTTAGAATTGTATGTTTATTCATTGCCGTTCATTTAATTCCAAGCTTTGAGCCAGCAAAATCGGATTGTCAAGCGAAGCCCTTCGGAACCTATTTACATGAATTGATAAAGCTCTTCAAAATACACTTCGGACTAAATGCCTAGATATTTGTAATCTGTTCAAATATTGTTAAACAACCGATGTCTGCCCGAAGTCAGACGTGGCCTTAAAACAATCCTGCTAACTTGTTAATTGGCGGAACTTTTGAGGTTCGGGTATTGTTTTGACAGTTCAATAATTTATCAATAACATCAATGGCAATAAGGTCTATGAAAACATTAATGATTTGTTGCCAAGAGTAGGGTAAAGCAAAAGGGTAGTGACAGGATTAGAATTATAAACAATGCCTCCATTATCCTTTACTAATAACAAGGGAAATTTCCAAATTATAGAAATTTGAAATTTGAGAGAAGGTATGAACAGATAATGTTTATTTATATATATATAACCAGCAAAATAGAACTAGACTACTCAGAGCTGAAATTTGAACATTCTTTAAACATTAGTGACTTTGACTTGTTATTGAATCACCGTTTTGCATGTGGCAATTTTTTATCGTCAATGGGTTGCGGTTGGCGACAGATTGGTGCATTGGTGTCATGGAGCACCTGGTTTTGTATCCTTGTGTACTCTTCAACGGCCAAGTCACACAACATTCACTATAATAATAAAGAAATTGCAGGAACCTTGGACTTGGCACGACATTGTCTTCATTTCATTACTTTTTAGAGATAAACAAGCAGCTCCATCGAGACTTGGCTAGTTTTTTACAGAATGTTTTTGGAGGGATTCCTATTTCCCCCTTAAAATTATTATAAAGGTGAGCTATTTTTAAACATTTGTATTGTGCAAAACAATCACAGAATTAGAGAATAGCAAAAACTGTTATTATACATACGTATGGTTCTATTCTATTGCCTATTAATTTATTTACTTTACACTTTCTGTAGTTAAGCGTAAAGTAAATAAATTGCTTACTTAAAACCAATATTTTTACTTAACGAAATAATATAATTATGAAATCAAAAGTATTACCTCTTAAATAACATTTTTTTTCTGGATAAAATGTGCAAAGACATTTATCTTACCTCTGTGACACATGACGAGTAAAAAATATTTTACATTGTTTCTGTTTTGAGAAACCAAACATACGACTTTCAAGCCTGATGCCTATTTGTGTACGTATCTGAAGTCACAAGTAGAGGCTGAATTAGGAAAGTAGGGGCAGATTCACGTGACGCAAAATTGATGTGTTTATTTCCAGCAGACCCAGCAGTGGACTGCACTGTTAATCAGCTTCACTGCATACATCGCGATTATTTTGCCCGAGTAGTAACGTTATATAAATAATCATTTATTCAAACCCTCGAGAAAGGCACTTAAGAATGTCAAATAAAGCACCGGTTCGTAGGATACCTTAAATTAAGAAGTATTCAGTAAGGGTTTTTAAATATAATAACCATTTCATTGAAATTTAAATTACATTTACTCGTACTTTAACTACATAGTTATAATAACGATATACATATTTGTTTGTAATAATCAAGGATACATATATATATAGGATGTATATATTCACATTTATGTATATGTATCTGTAATTTATAGTTCATATTCACATACTTGTTCTTATTGATCATATAATGATACGTCAAAATATTGGGTAAAACGCTACAATATTTGCCTTCAAGAAACCTTACGGTTATCGGTAACTATTATGTCAACCACGCAGACAGCCCATCTAGTGGTAAGTGGCAACTGGCACTTTTAATACATCCCAGATCCAAGGGTAGGGTAGTGGCTGTTACATTACTTATGACGCAGTAATGTAAAGTCATATTATCCATCTCTTTTACTGTTTTACCTTTCACATTTGTTAAACTTATCGAAGCTACTTGCTTATTTTACAGAAGCAAACGTATAATATAACACGAAGAATACACGAAGTCTCTATATATATATAGAAGATCAAGGCGGATACTTGTATGTACCCAAAAGTTCTTTCGAAACAGTGAAATTCCTAAGTGAATGCTATTTTTAGAAGCTCCCGTGAAGTGAAATGAAAAGAATCGCGTGTCGCGTAGGGTTCACTTTGACGACCGCTAAGAAATTGCCGCTAGGAACGACAACATGGGTATTCTTGCCACAAAGCTACATATCTATCCCCGCATGCAATAGGAAATCTCTTTCAGGGCTACCTAACCTTTGTACGTGAAGAAATAAATGAAACTATTTGAAAAATTGTTCAGTATAGTGGTTCGATGGCGTAAAATATGTTTTCGAGTTCCACTATGCTCAGGCAAGCACGATGAATCGTTGGTCCCCGCTACTACCGAAAATGGTTGTCGTTAAATCCCAGTTTATCTTTTTTCAAAATGACTAATGCTGTTGGCCGTAAATGACCTTTACAGCTTCACCGGGCAATTGGCTAGCGCAGATGGCTTGTTTTTCGGGTATACGAGTCCCCATCGTCAAAACTCTCCAATCCTTAGCGCGGCGGTCCTCTTCCAGAGAGTCGGCTCGCGATGTCAGGTGGTCCGTCCGATTAAAATGTTCAGGAAATCTATTCCTTGGGAAAAGAAGATCCGCAACTTAGGTGAAATACTGGGCTCAACTTCGTATCAAAAATAAGGTTTTGTGATTTTGATTGATTGGACTTGCACATGCAAGTCCTGCCGAATACAAAGGTTACAGGTTCGACAGAATAAGGTCATGCGCAAGGCCACGGGCGCGCCGTGGTCTTGCGCAATTTTTTATAGACTTAGGGCGCCAACCATTGCGCAGCTCTTTTTCTTCTTCTTCAAGCCCGAGACTCCGCCCCGCCAGCGGGTCCTTTGTCGCTAGTCTTTCCATGTTTGACCAGTTTCTATTCGAGTTAACGGTACGTACCCGGTCGGTCCCCCCCGCGCTCTGAGCCGTGGGCGATTTTTTTGAGCTGAGAGCCTTTGTCGCTAGTCCTTCCATGTTTGACCAGTTTCTATTCGAGTTAACGGTACGTACCCGGTCGGTCCCCTCCAGCGCTCTGAGCCGTGGGCGATTTTTTTGAGCTGAGAGCCATCTGCGCTCACCCATTGTTAAATCTACATTAAACGGCAAAAGTACTTTGTTACATTTAAACGTACTATTTTATTGCCAATTACAATTATTTTGTAACAAACTGTTTACGATATATTTATAATTTAGTTTGGTAACTTGTGCGCCGGCAGTTTCCAAAAATAACCAACATAACAAATCCCAAACACTAACTGAAGTGTAAATGAGCTTATAGCTTCATAAACCTGTAGTGCGTTGTCGAGCTCATGGACAACTAATAGTAAATAAATATCCAATGTCATACACACAGCGTCATCTAGCCCCAAACTAAGCATTAGCCTGTAATATGGCTTCAAAACAACGGATAAACATATTTATAAACTTTTTTTGTAAATACATACACATTATACATAGAAACAACCAGACCAATACAAACCGACATGTTCATGCATACAAATGTCTGTCCTGCCGAGGATCTAACTCGGAGCTCTTGGTGTAGCAGCCGACGTGTCAACCATTACACCAAACGTCGTCGAATAATAGCTATACCTAAACTAAATTTAAACTACTACACTGAATAATACCATGTATGTAACTCTACTTGAATATTTCTGATGTCACAACTTTAATGCTAGAAATACAGCTATGTTCAGGACTGAAGGTTGAGACAGCAGAAATTACTGGATAGTGTAAGAACATCTTAATTACCTCAAAATTACAAGTTACTCCTTACCAAGAGATCTGTCTGTTTATTCAAATTTTAAATAATCTATGCATTTCTCTTAAGCCACATTAGGCTCTTGGATCTTATAGGACGTCAGAATTAGAAATCAGTTCCATATAGTTTATGATACTTTTTTACTACTACAAGTGTGTAGTGCAAACATTATACATATACTTTTCATAGTATTGCAGGCGGGAGACAAATCTTAAATAACTATATGAATGTACCTCAATAGTATCTAAGCTCAATCAATCAATCAATGTATTAATCATAGTTATTTGCCACAGGAACTCACTCGTACTATTGTTGTCCCGGTGATTAAGAATAAAACTGGAGACGCCTCAGATATCTCTAACTATAGACCTATCTCTCTGGCCACAGTGGTATCAAAAGTGTTGGACAATATTTTGGATAAAATACTAAGTAAGCATACACAGTTGCATGATAATCAGTTTGGTTTTAGGCCTGGGCTTTCTACCGAGAGTGCCATCCTGAGCCTCAAGCAGGTTGTTCATTACTATACGGCCAGGAAGACACCAGTATTGGCATGCTTTCTCGACCTGTCTAGGGCCTTTGATCTTGTAAATTATGATTTGTTGTGGCATAAACTTTCCTGTGATACTACTGTGCCAGGAGAGGTTGTGTCTGTTTTTAGATACTGGTATAATAGTCAGAGAAATGTGGTTAGGTGGGCAGGAGCATATTCTAAAGTGTATGGATTGAATTGTGGGGTGAGACAAGGGGGATTGAGCTCGCCCCGCCTTCTCAACCTATATATAAATCAGCTGATAGGTGGACTCAATAGTTCCCGTGTCGGCTGTCACGTGGACGGTTTATGCATGAATAATATCAGCTATGCCGACGACATGGTGCTGTTGAGTCCATCTGTTAGCGGATTACGGAGGCTCCTCTCAATCTGTGAAACTTACTCGGTGTGTCATGGACTTGTGTACAATACTAAGAAAAGCGAATGGCTACTATTTAAATCAAAATTGTTAAATTATACTGAGGTGCCGAAAATAAGTTTGAATGGCTCGGTCTTAAACGAGTTCATAGTTTTAAGTATTTGGGGATTGGGTGACTGAGGATATGCGGGACGACCTGGACATAGATAGGGAACGCAGGTCGCTGGCTGTGCGTGCAACATGTTGGCTCGGAGGTTTGCGCGTTGTACCAAGCCGTTAAAATCACGCTGTTTAAGGCATATTGCCAAACATTCTACACATGCAGTCTTTGGGTAAACTTCAACCGGCGGGCATACAGCGATCTGCGAGTCCAATATAACAATGCCTTGAGGATATTGTTGGGGTTGCCGTGGCGGTGCAGTGCGTCGGGAATGTTTGCGGAGGCGCGCATAGATGGCTTTGCTGCCATCATGAGAAAAAGGTGCGCCTCAGCACTAGCCCGCTTACGCGGCGGCACCAACACTATTCTCAAGGTCTTTATTGACCGATGGGAGTCACCTCTCTTCTCGAGGTGGGTGACTATCCACCTGAATTAAATTAAAAATGTAATTGTATGTACTAACACTAGTCTTGTAAGGAAACTGTAACTAACTTTTTATGGGCTTACGGCCTGAAATAAACGTTTTTGAATTGAATTTGAATTGAATTGCTTTCTACAATATTTAAAAGGTGACAATTTTTTATATAGGTACATTATGGACCCTGTCGGGCACAGCAACTTAGGAGAGAGGAGGGCATTTAACACTCTTATGTATTTAATACTATATTCTATAATCTTACTATGTCTTTAATACTATACTATTAGTTTTATCAATTTAATTTGAATGTCAATGTTATTTATGTTAGTGTATCTTAACATAAATTATTTTAATTATAGTTAAATTTCATGTACACTTGATTTTCATTATGTAAATCAATTTGGTTATTATAATCATATGTATTTCTTCGAAAAGTATTTACTGTTATAAATAATAAATCTTTAGTATATCTTGTCATTTTAATATTCCTGTACAGTAAAGTAACATTTCGACATAAGGAATTCTTTTAATTGTTTGCAAAATACATTTTCATTTGTTAGTTCTTTTATCGCAGTTGGTAGTTTATTTTATATCTTTACTCCCATAACAGATGGACACTAAGTGTAATGATAATTTTGAATTTGGCAGCATAAGTCTAGTGTTTGTTTTATGACGTAATATGTACCTCGATGGAAGGTCCTGTCTATTAGTAAAATATTCTAGATATTTTTTAACAAACTTACACATTTCTAAAATGTACATACATGGAATGGTTAGGATTCTTCTACTTTGAAAAATAGGCTTACAGCTGTCTATCTGTGGTATGTTTGCAACGATACACACAAGCTTTTTTTGTTGTATTAGAAGAGTCCGCGCATCTGTACTATTCCCCCATAAAATGATTCCATAGTTTAGCCATGCATGTGCATATGCTAGATATGTAATGTTATTATTGAAATGAATATTGTTGTCTCCCATCTGCAATTTATAGGAGTCTGATACCTTAAAATTCATAATATGAGATTCCAGTACATGTGGAGATTAAATAATTTGTTCCAAATAACATTCCTTTTGACCTTTTTATCTCCCACGAGCCTTAGCAGCGTAGTACTGATATTACGGCTAACATTTTTTATTATTAAATTAGATGTTGGTAATATTTTTTTCTCTCCAAAGATAGTGTCAAAATTTTGTAGAATACACAAGTATTATTTTATTTATTCGGTAGGCTCGATATCTCAACATATAATATAAATGTATATATATTTACGAAAAAATCACGTAAGTATGTTTCAATTGTGAGAAATCTAGGTAGGTATCAGCTTAAAAGTGTTTTTCTTCCTGTCGACGATTTGGTTCAGTGTTACGCTTGATATTCGACTTTCAATAGGCTATCAATAGTTGGGAAAAAGCATAGTATCGATTGGCCATGGATACTATCGATATCTTAGTTTAGCGCAATATTATTGGTACACTGCAATACTATGCTAATAATATAATATATTGTATTATGTATAGTATTATGCTTTTGCTTATTTTTGTTAAGTTTTGCTAGTACACTCGTAATGTTAAGATGGAGCTCTGATGCTATCATATATATATATATATATATATAATATATATATATATATATATATATATTCCGTCCTCGAAAGTAATGTTAATAGAAAAATGATATTACACAGGATAGGGTCGTGCGTGCCCCTCGGTGGGGACGTTTAATGGCCTGATGATGATTACACGGTAAATGTAATAATATTTTAAAATAATAAATTGATAAATATGTAATATTAAATAGATTACTAATGAAATTTAGGAACTCTTTATGAATATTCAATCCAATAATATGTAATTTGTATCATACATTATAAATCTTTGATTTCCTATTTATAAAAAACACTCCGAATGGATTAATCAATTCCCAACTTAAATATATTTTTATACAATCTGACATATTCTTCATACATTTCAGTTACTCTATTCAACCTATCGCAGTCCACTGTTGGACATAGGCCTCCCCCATTTTGCGCCAGATATTCCGGTCCTTCGCTTTTCTCATCCAGCCTCCACCAGCGACCTTTCGCAAGTCGTCGGTCCATCGGGCCGGAGGGCGTCCTACGCCGCCTTGCCGAGACGCGGACACTTTATTGCTCCAGAACTCGTCTGCTCCAACGGCCATCGGTTCTGCGACATACGTGACCAGCCCACCACACACCACAAGTGGCAGCACTTCAACTTGCTGATCCGGCGGGCTATGTCGGTAACCTTAGTTCTCTTACGGATTAAATCATTTCTGATCTTATCCCTAAGTGAGACCCCGAGCATAGCTTGCTCCATTGCGACTTTAAACTTCAGTTACTATTAAATGTATTTGAGTTTGTTTTGGTATTTATATTGCATGTACAATATTTTTTGTAAAGTGTTTGAAAGTAAAGTATATTGTTGTTGTTGTGCCCTTCAGGGTCCATATGTTAACTGTTATTAAAAACTTTACACCTTGTAACTACATATGGTATGCAATAAAGATTTGATAATTGAGAGACATATTCCTGCTTGCTATGCAGCGGCGTGGCTATACATACCCTTGTTACTGCACATGTCTAGCAGCGGTGGTTAACATTTACCACTAATTGGACCGCATGACCACATGTCTGTTCATAAGCAGGAATACAAGAATTATTTTAAATACTATAGGGCCATTTTTGTTTCTTAAACCTGTTTCTTCAAGGATTTCATGTAAAATAGGATTGTCTTAGTGTACCCTATAGAATAATAAGTATGTATTGTCTACTTGTATATCATACAATTCGCAATCTAAAACTTTCTTTGTAAGAATCAAAATCACTAATAAAACAGTACGTAGTAAATCTTCGAACATAATAAATGGTAACCTTAAGGTAACACATAAAAGAACCGGCAGTGAAAATAGGATACGATAGTAAAAATACGAGAAGCCGCCTCCGGTTTCTACGTATGTTATCTACAAATAAGTAATTCTAGCAATATTTTACAACTCTGTGCATATTAACGGTCTGGTGACTTTAATGATGATATTTTCACGCCTATGTATACATAATAAACAAATTCTTCTTATGCAATACCTTGGAGTTTCTACATTAGTCTTTCATATTTTTGTTAGCGAATCATATTTATGGTAACAAACTCAGATTAATACCAAAAGAATAAATTTAGGTGAGCCCTTTCCGATTCTGTAATAAGTACCTATTCATTTGAAAGCCAGTGAGATGTAAGTACTGTTAATATTTTGAATCTACATAAAACTATATATTTGATATTTTGTGCCGTAAAGTTTGGAACGGAAAAATTGCAAATACAATTGTCACCACCTTTACTCTTCTCGAGGGTTACGGCACCCGCGGCGGACGGTGTAGGTACAGAATATTTAGTTCCATAGATTACAGTGTTCGTTATTGACTTCAGGTCAGAAACGAAATATTCGCATCACCCCCACGACGGAAGCAAAACGACGAAGCCTTACATATTTACTAATTATGTCATCATCATCAGCTCATTAAACGTCCCCACCGAGGGGCACGTGCCTACCGTATAGGGTGATTAGGCCTTAGTCGTCCACGTGGGCCCAGTGCGGATTGGATGATTTCACGCACAATCTTTGAATCTCTTCGCAGACGTGCGTGAAGGTTTCCTCACGATGTTTTCCTTCACCGTAAGAGCGTCGGATAACGTACATCTAATTTCGAAAATTCGAAAACACATTGGTACGTGGCGGTTTTTGAACCACAGTCCTCCCGGTAGGAGAGCAACAGTACACACCATTGCACCACCGACGCTCTTATTGATTATTAAAATTTGGGTCGCTAGAGTTAGGCTGTATAGGTTCAGAAGCTTGGCTCTATTTGAGATCTAATATCTTTTCACAGGACAAGCCTATGATGAATGTTTTTGTAATTACAAAAACGTGATAAAATACATATACTTTACACAAAATAATAATATTCCTTCGTGTATAGTATATGTACTCAATTAGAATAAAAAATAGAGTAGAATGTATTAAAAAAATTAATGCAAGGCACTAATATCCTTACAAAACTCACCAGTGCTCATTCCACGTGTAATTATTGCGAGTACTGCATTTCATTTATAAGAAAAAGTATATTTTGTTCGAGTAGTCTTAGTTTGGAAACAAAAGGACTCTCGCAAATACGAGGACTTCTTGCGAGTTGGACTTTGCGGAGTTTTTCCAGGTCGACGTTGTTTTTCCTTGATCTATATCGAGACTTTAAACTTTATTTTATAGGTGTTAAGGATATTGTTTGTTTTCAGACTTAAGGCAGCTAAAATCTTAATCAATGTTTTATGGGATAACTTTGTTACTTTTGTTAGAGCAATATTTTTATGACTTAAACGGAACACAATAAAAAAAAATAAATATTTTTTTAAATTGGCTAAATAGCTATAGATAATCCATCAAAAATCCATGCAGAAAATTCGAAACAAATGACAAGTAGTCGAAAATACACCGCCTAAGACCTATTTATGTACTTATGTTATTGTAGCTGCAAAAACAAGTGGCTTTCAAATTTTCCATAGGAAAGATAATCGTTGCTAGTGTGCCATATCATATAATTGGATAATGTGAGAAGAATTCCTGTGTATCAGAGTTTAACGTTAAACAAAGTGCTATGAAGGAAGTTAGAAATTAAACGTTTATAGTCCACTCGACCCGCTCGCCGCCGGCGTCCCGCCCAACTGAGAACAATCAAAAGTTGAACCTAACCTCCCTTGAGTTCGCTATTGCTTTTGTATAGTTCCTTAGATGAGAACATAATATTCGCCTTATAGCTCATAGCATAACTTTGGTACTTCTGTAATTGAATTGATACCGATTTTCAATTTGCTACTATCCGACAGAGAGACCGGGTTAGTGGTTACAAATTTTAATTGCTTGTACAATTTATAAGTTATGGCCATTGCTTATCTAACCAAATCGCTGGATTCGAAATGAGGTACTAAAAGGAAACCTGGCTACAATGAAGTACCTGATTAAAGTTGCCACAATAATAAAATACCCTAACAACCCCGATGACCTATTTAAAATGAATAAAAAAAAAAAATGAATAAAGAAAGAATCATCAACACTTAAGGCATTTATAGCCATAGTCATGTATCATAAAAAAATATGATTTATTTTTGTTATAACTAATTATAAAATGGTGATAGCGCGAACCGATTTTAAAGTGCTGTTTACTTAACCTCTACTTTTATTTTAAGGGACGCCATTCGAACACCTATAAAAGACTATATGTAAATGTTAGCTGTTTGCCTCACTAGTTCTTTTAAATTGAGATTATCATAAATAAATCACCAACCGTATAATATAGGTACCATAGATTACACCTAGATAATTGTTTTTCAAACCACGTGAAAAGTTAATTAAATAGACCAAATGATATACGACAAATTCCATCACAAAGGTCAAGTGATAAATCAAATAGCTCACGATATTATGGAATTGCTGCTATAAAATACCTACGCACCGGCGTTTATCCAGATTTTCGAACTTACCTTATATTGATCTCTTACTCCAAGATTTGATTCCTGTCGGACCCGATTCGTTTTATTAAAGAGCAAACGGTATTAACCCAACCGGGGCATGAAGGACATTGAAACATGTCTACGATTTGAGGTATTGTTTATTGATATAAATCATAAGCGGTGTTTATGTTGGTGTTATTAAACAAAGATGATGTAGGTTTGTTATTGTACGATAAAATATCGGAACGTTGTGGCATAAAAAGTATACTTTACGGCGTTGTTTTGGCGTTTATGGATTCTTCATTATCTTTCCGGGTCTATGTATCTACATATATTTCGGACATGTGTCTTAACGTATTTCTAGGATAGCTCCAAGACTATGCTGGATAACGAAAAGCAATCTGGAGTTGTCAATGGACTGGATTCTATTATGCATCTAATAATGATACTAATATGATACCCCTTTTTCGGATGGACTTAGTGATGTTGGCCGCAGATTGTTTCACAGCTTCACTCGGCAAATGGCGAGCGCAGATGGCTCTCAACTAAATAACTTTTTGTATCTATCTACCGATCATATACACATTTGTTTTGGCTTTTACAAGCAAGAGTTTTAATATATTTGAATTATAATTATAACTTGCTGTTCCCGTGGTTTTAACCGCGGTATATTTTCTCGTACTAAAACATAACCTAAAATCGATTAAGTTAGTAAGTTAAGTCACTTTAAAATGAAAAGCCCGTGCGACGTTGCTGCGCGCCGCGCGTACACCATTGGTTTATTTTACCAAAACAATAAGTTTTTTCTAAAAGAAAGTAGGCTATGTTTTTCTTAATTACATCAGCTACCTGCCAAAAACTCCCTTTCAAATCAGCCCAGTCGTTTCAGTGATTACCCGGAACAAACAGACAGAAAGACAAAATTTTTAAACAATGTTGTTTTGGTGTATGTACCGTATATGTACCGTATATTATATTATATTCATATGCAAGTAGTAAAAAATTGTTATTTCAATTTTGCACACAGACACTTCAATTTTATGTATATGTAATAGATGGAATTATCATATCATCATCTGCTCATTAAACGTCCCCACCAAGGGGTACGAGCCTACCCGGGTAGGAGTGTTAAGGGTCTTAATCCACGTCCACGCGGGCCCAGATCGGAAGGCATCAGTCCACATCATTAAATCACCGACACTCTATATAGAATCAATCAATTACAAACCTGTTTATACTTGCCTTTTTTAAAGAAATCGATTCTAGTACTGTAATTGCTCCAAAAGTAGACTCTACAAGTTGGCTGTTCAAATTCGAATATAAAAATACAATCCCACCAAAAACATTCTGTAAAAAATCTAGCCAAGTCTCGATGGAGCTGCTTGATTATCTCTAAAAAGTAATGAAATCAAGACAAAGACGTGCCAAGTCTAAGGTTCCTTACTGCGATAACTTTATTATTATGGTTGATGTTGTGTGACTTGGCCGTTGAAGAGTATACAAGGATACAAAACCAGGTGCTCCATGATACCATTGCACTATTCTGTCGCCAGAACCGCTACTTATTGACGATACAAATTTGCTACTTGGAAAACGGTGATTCAATAACCCGTCGATTGTAGGCTTCATAAAGCCACTAATGTATAAAGAAGAGTTCAACGCCAAGTCACACAACATTAACCATAATAATAAAGTAATCGTAGTAAAGAACCTTAGACTGTGTCTTTGATTTCATTACTTTTTAGAGATAATCAAGCAGCTCATCGAGACTTGTAGATTTTCTACAGAATGTTTTTGGTGGGATTTCACTCCTTTTTATAGAGACTTGAAAGGAATTTTGGACAACCCATTGAGTGTAATGGTTGAAACTTCGGCTACTACACCAAGGGTTCCGGGTTCGATCCCCGGGCAGTACCTGCAAATATTTGTGTGCATGAACATGTCTGTTTGTATTAGTCTAGCGCGCTCGACTTGGCGGGGGCACTACCGTGCTCCCCGATTTTTGACATCGGATGAAGCGTTCGATGTTCGATGTTCCATTTTGATGATTTTGTTATCTAAGCAGGGTCACCAGGTACACCAGATCTTCGATTATCCAAGTTTTATAGTTTTCCCTTTATGTTGCCATTAAACCCTAACTCTGTACCGAATTTCAACTTTCTGAATTAATGGGAAGTACTAGTTCTATTTTGATGATCATGAGTGAGTGAGTGTCTATCTGTCAAAAATACGAAACTTTGCTTTCGCTTAACGTCGGAACTTGAAATTTTGGATATTTTATCTTACTAGATGACGAAAATTTCAGCGCTCTGGTATTATCCAAAGGTTCTCAAATTGGGGCCTGAAAATGAGGCGAAATGGATCCTGTAAAGGATGGTACGGCAGTGTTTGCTTCGCGCTCGACTTTGCGGGGGCACTGCCGTGCCCCCAGATTTAAACATATATTTTTTTATGTCTTAGTTACGAAAAACCTCCTTTTGTATTAAATTTATAATTAACTTTTTTTTTGTCAACAGACAGCAACTACATGTTTGGTAATGCAGTTGAATTTCGAATTAACTTTTTCTTCTTTTTTGTCAACAGACAGCAACTTCGTGTTGGGCAATGCTCAAGTGCCAGCGTACCCGATCGTGTACTGCTCAGACGGGTTCTGCGAGCTGACGGGCTGGGCGCGCGCGCACATCATGCAGAAGGGCTGCGCGTGCAAATTCCTTCATGGCCCAGACACGCGCGAAGAGCACCGCCACGAGATCGACGCCGCCCTCGACTCAAAGCACGAGCTCAAGCTTGAGCTCATATTCTATAAGAAAAATGGTATGTTAATATATATTGCATCGTGTTTTCGAGTTTTGTCCTCGCTGACATTAAATTGGCTTGAGCCAGCACATCAGCGTGATAGCGTGTTTTAGACATAAAATCTTAAACATTATAAAAGCCCAATTCAAGCAGTGGACTGGCTTGTGTTCCGCAAAAATTTCATGGGTTAAATAAGGGAAAATCAAGTGCACTCGTATACTATCATCATATTTGAAATGAAATAAGTTATAAATCTTGCAGTCTGCCCATCTGATATTGAGTGGTAGGAATGCTACCACCTGTGATCTCGAAAAAGTGGCCATCTTGCTTGCTGCCTAATTGTGACTATGAGTAATTTGAAGTCGGCGTTGGTACTCTGGTAGTCTGATACCGATCCCAACTATTACAAACGTATCCTCGTATGCTGTCGTAAAAAATTAATGAATAATCGAATACAATCTCGCATATCAATCGAGCGGCATTCACGCTTTTTTTTATGAAGGCTGAGTGAGAGAAATTTAACTACCCAAAAATGTTACTTTAAAGTGGATATTACCACGCTTTTAATAAAATAATTAATGACTCGCTTTAAATATTTTTTGTGGATGTATATATATTTTATTCGGGTACATCCCTTTTTGTAGCACCCATATAAAACGATCTCTTGATCATTTAAATATTGATACTCACATAAAACAAATAAGAATGTAAATAATTGCCGACAAAGATCTTGACTCTAACTGCGTACAAATACTCGTTCATTATTCCGTGAATATACACACAACGTATGCTTGCTGTCCTCGTATTTACACGTTCATTAATCAAAACCATATTATATGTGAATTGAAAGGCCCTATATTTTAATTTCACTTCAAAGGAGGGCTATTTGAATTGGGTCAGACCCGGAAATCAATTTGTAAAATTGCGAACCTTTTCTCTTTGAGTGTACACTGTTGTTTATCTTTAAGAGGACCATGGACGGTTCGTGAATTATCTTCGTTCGCTATTTCAAATACCTCTATATTAAATAAATAAGATGGAAGGTGACTCAAACGCTGTCTGTTTAAAAAAACTGTTGTCGATTCTGTTTAAAGTGTAAGGAATGCTTAAAATTTGCTAAGAGTAAATCAGAAGACAATCCTTTGTTTGTAAAAAAGTATTAGTGCATCATCATCATCAACTCATTAAACGTCCCCACCGAGGGGCACTCGTATAGGCTATAAAGGCCTTAATCGTCCACGCGGACCCAGTGCAGATTGGCTGATTTCACGCAAAACCTTAAAATGTCGGTGGTTTCCTCACGATGTTTTCCTTCACCGTAAGAGCGTTGGATAACGTACATATAATTTCAAAAAATCGAAGGTACATTGTTATGTGGCGGGATTTGAACCTGCGCCCTCCAGATCGGAAAGCAACAGTCCACACCATTGAGTCACCGACACTCTTATTGCATCAAATTACTTAATTTAGGTATATTGTTCAGAAAGAGTATCACAATACTCTATCATCAACCTACTTCTGTCCACTGTAGAACTTAGGTCTCTCTAATGGCACACCACAAAGATTTGTCCTTTGTTGCTAACCCTTACCAACATTTTAGGGATAACATAAATACTCTCGTATTTTAAAGTAAAATAAAACCAAGACATTAATGCACAATTAAATTAATACCAGTCCAAGCGGTCAGCGATGCTAAAAGCAGCGCCCTCAGTACAATCGTAAACAAAATCCAATAGGAGGTTTACGATTCCATTCGCCAAAATTAAACTTTTACAAGCACACAGCTGTTTGTCGTCACCGAGTATTTACTGCCTCCTGGAAAGCGAACGCCCGGGCTACGACCACTGCTTCACAAGAGAATAATTAACATGTTTTAATTAGAGATTCACCGATGCCTTAACACTTATTCTGAAAACAATTAAGAAAAGTTCATGCAAAGTCACGCAATCGTGCTATTGGGTCTGGCTGGTGCGAAATTATATAATTAAAATTCGCAGGTACTCCATTCTGGTGCTTGCTCGACATCGTCCCAATTAAGAATGAGAAACGTGAAGTGGTTTTGTTCCTTGCTTCGTTCAAGGATATTACCAACACCAAGATGGCCGCCATGAACACTAACGAAGAGTTTGACAGCGGTAAGTACTCCTTTTCGGCGAAGATACGATACTTGAAGCTCTTATAAAGAATATTGCGTTGTAAACAATTTATAATTATAAGTACCCGATGTATATTGTAAGGTTGCTTTGAAGCGACATATTAACTTGTTGACTTGAGTGAGGATGTTGAAGGTTATGCATTTGTGAAGATAACTCATACTAAGCACGTTATTTTAGCGCTATAGGTACCTCTATACGGTTGATAGCGTTAGATTGAGCTCCTGTAGCTCCCAGTTGGCCGTAGCGAGTTGCGAGCATCACCGCACGGTAAAGTTCCTTTACGAGTGTTTGTACTGTTATAGTAGCATTGAACAAATTAGTCTGTAGCTAGACGTCATTAGACGCCTTAGAACTTTCTAGAAAAACTCTTAACTCATATACGTGACATACTCGATGACACTCTTATGTTTTCTACACAATATATTAATTAAGTTTTTTGTAAACTAAATTGTAACTAGGGCTCGAGCCATACGAGACTTCAACAAATGTTGGTATTCAACAAAATATTCTTTTACTTTTATATTTTTCGATTCACCATTACCTGAACACTGTCTTTTTAATGCAAATACTCATCCAAATTTAATTATTTCTGTAAAGTATAAAAACCACCCTGTCTTTCTGGACTTGCTTGCCAAAACAATAACAACAAACAAATCGACTACATGTCGCCAGTTTTTGCTCGTTCGATATTGTTGGCTGCCACTACCGCTGCAAATACTAGTATCAAATGTTGGCATTTAATTTATTGTGTTTAATATTTTGTGTAAATAGCTATCGCGTCCATTCGTGATTGCGCATAATGATATGCAAATACAGTACGACTAGTACCTATACATTTTCCGATGCGATCGTGTATTCGTTAGGCTGGCCTGTAAGCTAAGAATAATTGTATTTTCTTAAATAGATTTCTTTTCACTTTCTCGCTTATCTTAATCTAACGCGAATTTTTAAGACTTCTAGTTGCATAAATTTTTGAAAAAATATATATTATTAATCGCACCTGTTTGCTCATTCTAAAACTGGAAGAATGCATGAAGTTCTTTGATTGATGGTGTTTGCATGACAATAATTTATATTTTACAAATGTTTTATGCTAATCCCAACCTTAGCCATCATAAAACTCGCCGCTGATGAAAATTTATTTAAAGCACATATTTCATTTTTTATAGGCCGTAAAGTTGTCATGGTCTGTTTCATTGAAATATGGTTTTAAAATCTTTTTCAACTTTAATTATGTCACACCTAAAATCTAATTCTCTTATTGATAGATATTCATTGGCACAGTACATTTGTATTTTATCCAATGTATGAAGTTTGTTTTAGTATCCAATGTATGAAGTTTGTTTTAGGAATGAAAACCAGTACAGTAGCTCGAAAATCATTTTCCTTATTGATATTTTTATTTAATTACTTTTATTCCTTTGTAATAGCTAAGTTGTAGGTAGGCTTTTCAATATTTCGCTTAACTGGCGACATAACTATAATACCACACCAAATCGATACGAGATGCATATTTAAACTTTGCCACCAATAAAAAGCGTTGATAGTAGTATCAGTGAATGTTTTTTTAAATTATTATAAAAATCATATATCAAAAATTAATATTGTGTTTTAGTTTCGATTTGGTGTCCATTATCCTTTTGTATGGCAAGTGTCCTCTTAAAACCCAAAGAAAATCTATTGCATGTTTGGACTAGTTAGTAAGATTTAGCTTATATTTATACGATGATAATGTACACACAAAAATCTTTCGCAAAGTGATTGCAGTTACTATCATAGGGTAGGGAAACAAGAATTTTCTTTTTTCGTTATAAGGGATACCTTGCCGGTGTTGATTACTTTTCTCGATAAAGGTAGAGTATTGTGATGTTCAATGTATGGTAATGTCAAGATGGTAACAGGGTGGTTTATGCGTACAGGGGCCGCGGTGCGGCCGTCGGCTGGTGTGGTCACTCTAGCGTTATCCCCATTGTACCCGCAGCGGCACTCTTGGCGCCGGTTCCGCGCTGAATCTAGTTGCCTACTTCCAGACCCGATGGTCTGACCCCGAAGCGCCATCGCCCGCCAACATGGGCAGCGGCGTTCTAGGGCCGTACTATACCAGCTTTCAGGACATTATAAACCAGATAAGATGAAGACTAAACTTAAACTGAACAATGTTAAGGAACCCTAATTATATGTGGTAGAAAACTCATTTTGCAATTTCATCGCGATATTGCGTTCAAGTATGTATATACGCCTTTGTAACACAAACTTTGCTCAGTAGCTCGCTGCTAACATTATTTCTCATGGTTGAGATGGGAACGCATGGAATTAATTTAGACTTCGGTAATAGTGATTAATGTTGACGTTT
This sequence comes from Leucinodes orbonalis, assembly GCA_019425675.1. Lineage (NCBI taxonomy): Eukaryota > Metazoa > Arthropoda > Insecta > Lepidoptera > Crambidae > Leucinodes > Leucinodes orbonalis. The sequence goes on from PQWD01012339.1 coordinate 103,152, forward strand.
AACTTGCAGAACCTACTTCATTCGTCGGATCCGCCGCTACCTGAATATAAAACGTCGGCTCTGAAGAAGTCAAAATTTATTATCTCACATTATGGCGTGTTCAAAACGTTTTGGACTGGCTGATACTGATCGCGACTTTTTACGTTGCGGTTGTGGTACCTTACAACGCTAGTTTTGTTGACCGAGGCCATCCGCGGATTAGCGTGACCAGTGACGTAGTCGTAGAAGCTCTTTTCATTGTTGGTATGTCAGGGGATTTTGTTTGTGGTTCTTTTACTTCCTTAGTCTATTTATAATGAAATAATTGTTTACAGACATAGTGCTTAATTTCGGACGACATTCGTGAGTAAAAAAGGCAAGTAGTCTCCGATTCAAAGTTAATAGCTCTTAATTACATCCGAACATGGTTTGTGGTAGATCTGTTGGCGGCGCTTCCGTTTGACCTACTTTACGCATCCGATGTATACAGCGGGGCGGTAAGTTAACAACGCTAACCAATTTAACAGTAGAACAACATTCTGTATAAAAACTAAATTATGTAGCCAGTCGTATCACGTGTATCAAAAGAGCACATGTCACAATCACCAAAACTAAAAATATATAATCATAATTATTCCGCTTATTTTCGCGAGCGCGATAAATTTCATGTTCCATTCCTGGCCGGGTCTTACTGCAATCCTTTATACATTTTCCTATAATGGAAAATTGAACCTGATTTGTAATGTAAATTAATATTATTTATCAAACAAATTAATCATAAAACCTAACTTATGATGCCAGATGCCATTGAAATCCTGAGCGTCAGTTTAGCTTCACTCGGACAGCTAACGTTAATTTTATTTCTAGCAGTGTTCAATTTGCGGTCATTTGGAGAGCCAAGCCAAGTTGGCCTCAAAAAAGCTCAACAGATCGACTGTGTGTCAACAGTGTGCTTAACAGGTCGAGGCGGTATTTCGTGCCGGACCATCGCTTGCAACTTTACAAGTCGCAAGTTCGGCGCACATGGATAATTGCTCTCATTGGGCGGGGCACCCCAGTACCAGCTTCTTCCACTTGACCGCATTCAGAGAAGAGCGGCTAGAATTATCAATGATCAGGATCTTTCCGATCGGCTTGATCTTGGGTTTGCGTAGAGATGTGGCTTCGCTCTGTATCCTCTACCGCATATATCATGGGGTTACTTCTGACGAGTTATTTGGGCTTGTTCCTGCGGCTGAATTCCACTCATGTACTTTGAGGCAGAATTCCAGATTTCACCCACACCATCTGGATACTTGGAGATCTTCTACAGTTCGTTTTGAAAGATATTTTCTGCCGCGTACGATTAATTTGTGGAATCAGTTGCCATCGAAACGTTTCCGGAACGATATGACCTGACATCTTTTAAAAAGAGAGCGTTTTCTTATATAAAGGCCAGCAGCTCATCCCCTGCGACCTCAGCTGTTGCAAATGTCCATGGGCGGCGGTGACACTTTCCATCAGGTGAACCGCATGCTCGTTGCCTACCTATGTTATAAAAAAAATATATATATCCACCTTAAAGGCCCCCTTGCATTGCAATGTTAAACATAATAGCTGCCGAGTTTCATTGTTCATAACGCACATTCAACCTGATAATAGTAATTAAAATTAATCATCGTATTACGAGTGTTTATTGCGTGTTAATTCATACTAAATTGTATTAAACATTATTAATGGTTTCGCCAATGAAACCACTAGGCGAAATTTATGCTTGAGATTATTTTGCCGTAAAATATACCCCTGCTGCGTTATTAATGAAAAGGCATATTTATTGGTTTCCAGGAGTTTTGATGTGCGCGTTAATGCATTGGTCTAGGCCCTTCTTTTGATTTATAAATAATGTATGTGTGTAAAGACAGAAAAATATGTTTCAAACTTCATCAATTAAAAAACCTGCAATTATTTTTTTATTTCACTACCAAGTGTGCAAAACAAATTATCAATTATAAATTATCGACCAAAACAAGCACCAGCTTGTTTTGTCGATTGTGGCAGCGGAGTGTAACTATTTAAATAAAACGTTTACATAGAGCCGTCTAGCCCCTAGCTAAGCATCTAACTTAAATAATGGTTACCTAAGTACCAACAATCATAGTTCATTACTTGTTTTTTTGTCATTACCTTAATAAAAAACATTACATACAATCAGAAGTATATTTTTATCGTTTACAAAAATGTTTGGTTGCCTACATTTGTTATTAAAACCTGGAACCTTTGAAATTTGATTCTCAATGTGTACATAAAAAGTTAGTCGATAATGAAGAGTTACTTTTCGTTTTTCAAGCAGGAATCCACGCACGGAAACGTCCATTTAGTTAAGCTTACAAGGCTGCTGCGGCTTGCGAGGTTGTTGCAAAAGATGGACCGGTATTCGCAGTACTCGGCGCTGATACTCACGCTACTTATGCTCTCATTCACGCTGGTAGCACATTGGCTCGCCTGCATATGGTTCATCATTGCTGAGAAGGAAATCGAACACCATAAGAACGACAACGAGATTTGGGATTTGGGGTAAGTTTTTGTGAAAAAATATTTACTGGGTTTTAAACAAATAAATAGCCAAAAATGTTGTGTCAGTGCTATCTAGCCCTAACCGAGCATATATCATGGGTACTATACGGGGATTAAACATACATATAAAATTATTTTAAAGAAAACGCTTAAAATATATAACGTTTATAACAATACGAACAGATGTGTTATTGCTTACATATGTATGTATCACACGTGGAGCGACCAAGGGACACTAGTGTAGTAGCGAACATTTATACCATTTGACCACATGGGTCGCTAAAATATAGATAAGATTACTACGAGTCTCAAAGAAATGGTGTGAGGAAAGGCCAGTGTTCTACAGTGGTTCGTTAACTAGTTTGGTTATTTGAATCATCATTGTTCTCAAATTTTCATCACAAAATCGTATTGCCCGTAATAAATAAATAATAAATATCCACGGACATTTACACAGCGCCATCTAGTCCCAAGTTAAGCGTGAAGCCTGTATTATGGGAACCAAACAACAGATAAATATTCTTTTTTTTAAATAAATACATATTATACATAGAAAACACCCAGACCATTACAAACATACATGTTCATGCACACAAATGTTTGTACTGCCCGGGATTCGAACCCGGAACCTTTGGTGTAGTAGTCGACGTATCAACCGCTACACCAAATGGGTCGACAAAAAATCTTAGTAATATTACAAATATTAGCATTGGTTCGAATGCTGAAAGCGTTCTATAGGTACCATATTTTAAAGTACTCTGATTTCGCTATAATGAACTCGATTTCGCTCGCTCGAAAAGTGCGAAGTTATGTAACTCAACAATATTACCGAAAACAACAACGTTAAGTATAAAGAACTTAATATTTAAAATATTTAATAATTTTACATGTCTGATATTTTTTATGTAATTATTAACGAAGACCACTTTGTCCTGTTTAATATCTTTCGTTACAATCAATATTACCCATTGCCCTTTTGGTGTCGTTTATATTGATAAAGTTGCGATGCTTGGAGTGCTCCCTAACATTTTATTAAACACTGACCTTTATTGAAAAAAGTTCCCCAGTTCCCAATACTGTTTATGATAATAAATGGCATATGTTGATATTCACATAATCGTATGTCAATCATTCAACCAGCCTATAGAGTCCTACTGTAGAACATAGGCCATCTCACAGAACCAACGCGAGCCACGCGGCTACCACTCTATCTCAAGGGCCGAGATAGCTTGAAATCCATACATTTATACTACATTTACAGAAATGGTGTTTTTCGGTTGCTGCTATAACAAAAAATACTTATTAAATAATAGTATTTCTATTGTGTGTGGTTCATGGCAAAGTGTGAACACCCTATGATTATGTAACTGTTCTTATTTTGGTATTTAATTTCTTTGAATTTTAACATTTTTGAGAAGTTACCGGGCATTTTCTATTATATGGATATTTACTACCTTTGTATTTACCGCAAGAAATCTGAACACAATGAGCGGTATTCATTATGTATTTGACAGCTGTTATAAATAATATCAGTACCTTCATTTAACCTGGAAGCTCAATAGCGATTATTAATGGTTTCCCATTCTGAACATTAATTATTTTTTATGACATGGTTTCTATGAAAATTACGATACATTGCTACTGTGGTTATTATGACGGCCCATTGGTGTAATGGTTGAGACGTCGGCTACTACACCAAGGGTTCCGGGTTCGATACCCGGGCATTACAAACATTTGTATGCATGAACATATCTGTTTGCATTGCTTTGGATGTTTTCTATGAATATATTTACAAAAAAAATTGATAAGTATGTTTATCAGTTGTTTAGTACCCGTAATGCAAGCTTCTCGCTTAACTTGGTGCTAGATTGCGCGGTGTGAATGTCAGTGCATATTTAGTTATTTATCATAACATTTATTTAGAGAATATACAGCCTTTAGGTATTTTCTGGAACGTTATTTATTACCTTTGGTCGTATACGACGTACCTGTAAAAGATGGTATCCATAAAGTTATATGTTCGAGAAAAATATGTTCGCGTTAACTACACATGCCTTTTCTATTATATAAGAACACAATTCTGGGCCAAACCCGATTGTATGTTCCTTTACTATTTTGACATAACAGAAGACATACATTTTCCGTGCCATCTTAATATCACCTTCTTCTAGGTCTTTCTTCAATCATTACGTATCTCAATACGATAAACATAATATTAGTAACTACATGATGTAGTCTAGTTTGCTTTATTTATTATTTTTATTAGATGCATTTCGAAAAGAGTTCTAAGTTTCATGCTGGTTTCTTCTCAGTAAAATAAAGTTTGAACCAGTTATAGATTGATTACAGTTTTCTGTGTTCTTTGTGGCCTTAATTTGAATATTATTTTATTCTGAGTAAATGGGATACTAGCGTCCAGACAATTGGCACGGGCCCGTAGCCAATACGACATATTCACGTATCGGATGGATGACCCAAAAATGAAGTAAGACATGTACCCTTATACCAATAACTACCCAGACAAGGATGTTAGTGCAAGACTTCCTACTAAGATTCAAATCCGTTCCCCTAAAGTAACACAGAAAGTCTTGAGCCGCTAGACCGGGTTATGGCATGTGCTCATAATTTTATTTATTTATTTTATTTATTTATTTATTTACAAATGCATAGTGACTTACAGTATACACCAAAATGTCAGCATGCTAGTTTATAATAATAAAATACATTAAATACAAAACGTCAAAATGCTATAAAATTAATGAAAGTATGTCAAAGAATCAATAAAACATAAAGCAAAATACAAAATTCAATAAAATACAAATAAGTCAAAAATAAAAAGAAATTAAATAATAACATACCACAATTCAAATGAAATATGTATTTTAAATGTCAATTACAAATTTATTTTGGATCAAAATATAGATTATTAATAAACAAAACGGCCTTTTTCATTATTTGGGTTAAACTGTCGGCAAATAGGTCAATATCATAGTCGTGGGCGAGCATGTCGGCAAGAAGACTCAAAGCGCGGCAGGTAGGCGCATTTGCAGCAAATACAGTTCGCGTCGCAGGCTGCCATAGCAAGCGCGGACGTCGACGCGGTGCCACCGTCCCATCCACATTCCAACCCATGCGATTCGGCACCAGCAAGACTACCCTGCTTAGTATCGTAGGGCTATCAGTCTTATTTTGAATAACAGACAAGTAATGGAATATTACCTGCACAGCCCTCCTTAGCTTAAGTGTATCCATTCCTACCATACCAGATACAAATAAGGACGGATATAGGTACGGGTAATAACCATATATTTTCTTAAACAGCCAACGTGCGAATTTACGTTGTATTCTTTCGAGCAAGATTATATATTTATGTTCATAGGGATCCCATGTTAGCGAACCATATTCAAGTCTACTTCGTACATAAACATTGTAGAGGACAATGGCAACCTCTAACCTGTCAAACTGAGATGCAGTACGTATAACAAATCCGAGCATTTTGCTAGCCTTTTTGCAAACTACAGTGATATGATTATGGAAGTCTAATTTAACATCTAATATTATACCTAAGTCACGTATTTCACTTACCCGTACCAAGGGCGCGTCAGATAAATTGTAAGTAACATTTAGAGGAGTCCGCTTTCGTGTAAACGTCATAACTTTACATTTATCAATGTTGAATGGAAGATGGTTCAACATACTCCATTCGAATACCGCGTCGATGTCTTCCTGCAAAGCGACACAGTCCGAAGGTTCACTCACACCCAAGCTAAGCTTAAGGTCATCCGCAAACAAGAGACACTTGGCGCTATTTACATGTTCAGGGAGATCATTAATAAAGATCAAAAACAGTAATGGCCCAATCGCACTGCCCTGACTTACACCAGATCTTGTATAATAGTCCCCAGACAGAAACCTCCCAACTTTAACGAATTGCCGACGATCACGTAAGTAATTCGAAAAGAACTTTATGAGTTGCGGTGCAAAGCCAAATTTTGCTAACTTACACAACAATATGTCATTATTAACAAGGTCGAACGCTTTTTTAAAGTCAAAGTAAGCAGCGTCAACCTGCTTACCAGAATCCAGCTCTCCATAAACGTAGTCTAAATGCGCTACTAGATTTGTAGTAGTGGACCGAGTCTGCCGAAATCCGTGCTGGCTGTCATGTAATAAAAACTTACTTTGTTTATTTATAAGCTGGCATAATATTATTTCAAAGAGTTTACAAATACAGAAGAAACTGCTATTGGTCTAAAAGTGGAAATTTCACCATCGCTATCGTTCTTGGGACCGGGGTGACCCTAGATGTTTTCCAGATTTCAGGTACTCAGATGTTGATAGTGCAAGGTTATAAATATGTATTAAAGGGCCTTCAAAGGCAGATATGCAATCTTTTGCTAGGAAAACAGGGATACCATCCGGACCCCCCGATGACGTAGGTTTAAGACGCTTAACAGCGTCCCTTAAATTTTTGCTATGAATTGCGTCAACTGAAATGTAATTAAAGTTATTGTACTGACTAAAGGCACTACTTATCGCATCGTCCGGGTTCAATAAAGGTATCTCATTTGCATAAACTGTGCTAAAATAATCCGCAAAAGCATCGGCTGCTGCCTGGTCGACCACTTTGACATCACCGACCCGATATGAGTTCGTAGGCTGCCTATCTCTTTTCCTGTATAATAATGCATTTTATAATAATAATGCGTTTTTTCCGCAGGATGGATCAATAACCTGGCTGAACGATTGAAGGTGCCAATCCCAAACATATCGCACAGCGAGAGCTACGTCACAGCTTTGTACTTCACGTGCTCGTCACTCACGAGTGTCGGCTTCGGAAATGTTTCCGCCAACACGCTACCGGAGAAGGTCTTCAGCATCCTCACCATGCTTATTGGAGGTAATAATGTGCAACATATTAAAGGAGACTTGATAAGATTTACGTAGGCTCGTGCCCATTGGTGGGGACGTATAATAATGAGCTGACGATGATGATGAATGTTTAGAATTCCAGGCATATCTACGACAGTCAAGTTTGTAATGTAACAGCGATATCTCATAAAAAATGCGTTAAACATGGTTCAATAAATGGCATTTGTAATATTTTGATCATCATCATCGGTTTATATGCTGACCATATACCATATTTTACTAAAATAAAACAGCTTAATTAACTAGAAATCTAACATAAGACAATATAATTATTAACATGCCTATCCCAAACGAATACTAAGGGAAGCTTCCTATCCAGCCATTCGTACCCACATAGTCTCCCACAGGTACCTATGTATATATCCAAATATATATTTCCAAAAATCACACTCACTTTTGAGTAGTATAGCCCTTTTTATTGTCATATTTATTTTTGTAAAAACTGTGCGTAGGTACATAATATACCAACACAACGTAAACATACTTCAACATACGCTGTCTTCTATTGATGATAATTTACGATCGATCCTAAATATAATAACCTCACAAAATTCCACAATTTATTACGGTATGGAATTTTCGTCACTAAGTATTCAACGCACTTATCATAACATGAAAAATTNGCTGTTGTTAACTGAAGGAACCCATAGAAATAAATACCAGCTAAATAGAAGAGTTATAGAGAGCGTCGGTGGCTCAGTGGTGTGGACTGTCGCCTTCCTACCGGGAGGGCTGAGGTTCAAATCCCGACACGTACCAATGTATTTTCGAATTTTCGAAAAATATATGTACGTTATCCGACGCTCTTACGGTGAAGGAAAACATCGTGAGGAAACCTTCATGCACGCCTGCGAAGAGATTCGAAGGTTGTGTGTGAAGTCGTCCAATCCGCACTGGGCCCGTGGGACGACTAAGGCCTAATCACCCTATACGGGTAGGCTCGTGCCCCTCGGTGGGGACGTTTAATGAGCTGATGATGATGAGAAGAGTTATACTATTGATTTTCTCTTTTTATTGCCTGAATTTCCTCCTTAACAATTTTTTTTGTTACTCTTGCACTGATATTATCTGTTAAGGAAAATATTTTTCAGACGTTATAGGTTTTATTAACAATTTCAGTCAATATTTTAAACAAACTCTGTTTATAAACAAGTACATACGCTCGACAACTTAGTGACTGAAACTATAGCGCAGTGTTGACATTTTCTTTTAATCTGAGTGCAAGCGCACCTACTCAAAACAAAGAAGCGGCAATCATGTTCTAAATCCTTACATAATTGTTAAACTAACATACCTTTTACTTTTAATAGCAATCGAAACGCTTTTAACTTTATTGTTACAATTACTACAACAAAATTCGCACATAATTATCAGATCCGTTATACTATAACGGATCTAACATTAGTCACACTAATATTTAACCAGATTTCCCCTTGTACTTTTAAATGAAAGTAACCGCCAAATTATATATTATGTGCTTTTTATATACATAGTAGGCGTATGCATAAAGTCTTTATTTAATTTGACAATATATGTGTGTCAACGTTAAAATACTTAATTTAAATCAGGAAATGTATTATGAAACCTCAGCGTAAAGCGGCAGCTGCGTATGCCTGTACAAACGTGATAAACGCAAAGCCACAGAAACGATTTCCGTTCGAACAATAGCGGCGTATTTATTAGGAAGTAATAATACCTGGGTAATAACTCTATAACGTCGTAGGTATAATGGGCAAAATACTATGTACTTCAATATTGAGGAGACAGTGTATAAAATAGGATTTAAGCAGAGACACATTTAAATTATGGAATATTAAGCTTTATACGTCAAAAGTTAGTAATTCATTATGTAGACCCTTTTTCGACATCACGGTTGTTTGTGTATTCAACAGCAGTCGCTTACACGAGGTAAAACTTATTTCATAAAAATGGGATCATATCACGGGCTGCGGAAACAAATTCAATAAATCGATTACGTTCAAAAACCTTCAATCCGCTAGGATTTCAGACGAAATAGTAAGTTAATTGTATGTGTTGGATATATCCGTGTGCAGCGGTCGAAGCCTTAAATGTTAAGTACTATAATCCTTTGCAGCTAGTTTACAAATGCATCTACCAACTAATAAATAAATACTAGTATTCTGTAAATTATGTTTCCGATCCTTTATAACTCTAAAACATTCATGAAATGAGTTTTTCTTTGCGCAGTCGTCCCATATATTTTTTTTAATGAAAAACGTTTGCGATCTTGAACACATCTCTTCTGGTACTAATTGGCAACTGTCGCTCAATACACCATTATAGAAGGAAATAGCCACATGGCAGTTGCTGACTTAAGACACAACGATGATAATCTCAAAACTAGTAAATTCACTATCGCACTTTTAAGCCCGGGCCACACCCACATTCTCGCAATCCCATTCCCGAGTGATTGAAAATTCAGCCTATATGATATATATGTAGCTTTATGTATAAGAATTTAAATAAGCTTTATGTATAAGAATAAGTTTTAAAAATTCTTCTAATACACCATAAATTGCGGTTCGAACCTCTCTGTGAACAAACATTTGTGAGTGAACCTATCTGTTCTTATTAGACTGGGTGTTTTTTATGTATTACATATATTTACAAAACGTATTTTATAAAACTTTTATTAGTTTTCTGCTGAAATTTGGGTTACATAGCGCCATGTGATAAAGTCAATGTTATTTTAGCCCATCTAAGACGAACCTCGCAAAATACTATGAAATTCCCGAACCGTTGTGTTCACACCTTACCGTGAAATGCAAATATTTATCTTGTCACGTAATATACATTACTGAAACATGTTACAAAACGTACTTAAATGCCGTATCGTAAAAATAAACAAATGCTTGTGGAGAAAAAATATCCAGAGGATGTCTTGAAAATATTGCATTAAGAACATAGAGTTCCAAAGAGATATTATTTTAACACGTGGAAGTATACTCCCACTTAACTGGTAAACGCGCAAACATCTCGCCTTAGAATAAGTGACAACGCGGTTTACGAGGGTGGTTAGAAATAAGTATAGACAATCAAATAGATTAATCTGATATAATTTATTACCATGAAATGTTTTTAAAGACTTCTCCGCGATATTTAAAACACTTTTGCATGCGTTTAAACCAGGTTTGAAAACATTAATTCCACACCGATGTGGGGGTAGTCAAAATGGCCGACTTGTATGCTGAAACGTTGACCACAACGACTTTGCTTAATTTTAGGGAACGTAAAGAAATCAAGTCAGAGCAGAAAGGCAGATGAACTAAAATTTCGATATTTTGGGTGCTCAAAAACAACTATGCTTGGCGGGTGGTGTGCGAACTTACATTGTCATGGTGCAGAAGCACAGGACGTCTTGAATTGGTCTGGTATAAAAGTGACGACGCGACCACCCTTTACCACAAACGAGGCAAACATTTTTTTTAAGTGCTCAGTTAGCATATTACTTTGGTCGGATTCGGCTCATCCTGAAAGACCTAGACTTACGTGGCTCCCAGAGTCATCAATCTATGAGTAAATAGATTCAGGTCAGTGTGCTCCATTTTAGGTGCTGCGAATAACATCAGTTGCCCAGAACAAAACCAAATAAAAGCATAAAGTCTGGACAAAACGAAACTGTTTTGAAGTGTGAATAGGTGGGATTGAAGTACCGACGCATTCCATTTATCTTGTATAAGATTTCTATCAAGTAGAGTATGAACGAGTCTTCAAATACAATATCGATGCAAGCTCAAAGGTTTAACGCAATGAAAATGACGTAATCGAATCATATCGTTAATAAAGTAACGTCATAAGTTCCACCCGAGTTGGTTACAGCTACAGTTAGTTTGCGGTTTGCATTCGTGAAACAAACTCATGGGACTTACTTTGTGGGAAACTTTGTAAAGTATTTCCTGGTATTTTGTTGAATGATTCATTCTCCTAGAAAAGGCAACTTTTTGGTTCTTTTAGCCACCTCCATTTACTTAATTGTACGTTTTCTATCCTACAAAATCCTACACTTGTCTTTTTGAATTTAGCTGAAATAGAGCTCTTAAAACGATGATCGACATTTTTATAATTGTAACACCTGAATTTTTATTGCCTATATTCATAATTCAAATTCATAATTTTATGAAGTTTGAAGTTCTAAACTGGAAACCCTTATATTTGTATATATAGCTTTATCAACAATTGAATTTTTATTTATTGAAAACAATACTAACAACTTCAAATGTTCAACGTTGAACATTGAAAAAAATTGGCCAAGCGCGATTCGAACTCGCACGTGGAGCAGCAGCAAGTAACATAAAAAAATATATTTATATTTACTTAGGCACCTGCTACAGCTTTAATATGAAAAAATAGTGGTTCACCGTTTATGACGTATAAAAAAATTCTCACCATAAATCGTTCAAACTAAATTTCGTTGTTAGGTTTCATGATAATGTACATCATATTTTTTATTTATTGTATCAACCTCATAGTTTAGAAATTACAGGGGGGATTTTTTTTTCAACTTTGGAAGTGTCTCTCGTGCAAACTATACAATTTATAAAAAAAATGTTAGTAAATACCTCGATATCATTTTTAAAGCTCTACACATTAATACCACACACGGGGGGGTACGATGAAAAAAAAATTTTTGTTTCGAAAATGTTTAATTTTTTTTTCATATTTCTTATCAAAACCTAATAGCGGTTCACAGAATACATATCCTTACAAAGTTTGAATAGTGTGGTGTTTATAGTTACGGAGAAAAAAGTGTGTGACATACGGACGGACAGACAGACTGGACGAATCTACAAGGGTTCCGTTTTTTGCCATTTGGCTACGGAACCCTTAAAATGGGCTCAAAACTAAACCTTCAAATCTCACGCAAAATATAGATGGCTTGAATATCGCTCTCCGTTTTTGTACAAATTCAACTACAATAAATGAGTTCAACCACGTAGCAAGTTAAATCAAATAATTGATACCTCTACTGGTTATTAATAAAGAGTCTTTGCACATCCGCAACACAACGCGTGAAGCAGCAAGCATATTCGCGCAACAAATTTAGTTGTTTATATCCACAATCGCTCTAGGGCATGTTTTGATGTCATAATAACTTGGCTTTGTTTTCGCGGAGCTTTAGATATCATTGCCTAGCTGTATTACATAGATTCTACACTCGCGAAGAAATCAAATTAATTCGCACTTTGTGAATTCCTGTTTACAAGCGCTCTTTAACTGTTAAACGTTTATAACAACGTCTATTGAATTATTTAGCTACTTGACTTGGCGCGCACAACAGAAATCAACTTGTTTATCCTTCGACATACGAGACAAATCGTACACTAGTGAATTGCAATACGTAGATTTCTCTGGTAAAAAATATGCAAACCTTATTAAGAGCTCGTGAGCTCAATAGTTAAGCTAACGTGTTCGGTTAATAGTGGCGGGAGTCAAGCAAATATTTATTTAAATTCGTAGTTTGCTATTTACTTTATTATGGTCATTTTAGTATACTTCCTGTTTGGGTCTACTGAGAGCGATTTCATAATGTACTGCCTTTTTAGTTTTCCTGTTTCATTTTGTGTATTTTATGCTTGATTGATAAAAAAAAATTCATGAATATTTATACAACATTATACGTCTCACAAATTAACTGCGACTCTTAAATATTTTGTTAACATCACACGTAGAAAAATAATGTTACGAATTGACGTAATTAAAATGACATTAAATATCGCGGCTAATATGTGACGTTAGTTCACCATAGAGTATGACATGCGAATTGTCAAATAGCAAAGAGCCTAGTATGTTCTAGATATTTCGCGAACTATGTAGAATGACGTCGACGCTTCGAGCTTAGCGGGCGGACAGGTATATAAGGCGGACCGATGGGTGCGTCTTGTGTTCTACTCAAGAGCGAACGAAGAGCGAAGTACCTGCGACTACAAGGAAGAAGCGAGTGATAAAGCGATATAGAAGGGATCGTCGAGTGAGAAGAGTTAACGAGTGATAATAACAATATGTGTGTGCGGACATTATACGGACTCATGTGTTGCGTTATAGTGTGCAGTGTTAATTACGGATTATAGTGCGTGCGTTAATTGACTAATTAGTGAGAGTGTAAGTGTAATTAGTGTTGTGTGTAATTTATAGTGGTTAATTAATAAAGTGTGTTACCGTGTTATTCTTCATGTTTGGCAATAATTTATCCTGAACCCCCAGCTCGTAACAATAATAATCAAAACAAAGCCTTTGGTCCCTCTTACTAAGTCACTGAAAGAAATTTGCATAGGTACAGATTATATATATGGTTACGACACTATTATTATTATGTTACAAGAGCGGCTAACCTAACCAAATAAATAAATTAAAACTATTCTATAATAACATTCACACTCACATCATTTAACATTATGAGTTTTATGAACATACGATAAGTACTCTATGGATTTTCCATATCTGATAATAAGATACTGAAATAACTAACTAAAATGTATATTTAATCTCAGCTTAAATATTCCACTGTCACAGACTAAAGGGCCTCTTCCGATCCCACTAGTTATCACCTATCAGATCCCCGCTAGCTTTACCGCGACATCGACCCACCTCATGAGAAGCCGCTCTACTTTTTCCCTTTCTTTCTGTTTTTTAGTATTAATGGAACCTTTGGTGTATTATGTGAAATTTCTGCTATTATATCAAATTCATTGCCCACCATATTTTATGTCCACGACCCATTATATACAATATTAAGTACGTATAGTCAGCAATAGATTTCATCTAAAAGTGACCAATTTGTAATAACCTCTCGTTCTGGCTGAATACCTACATAATTATACTAACAGGCTTATTTTCCCCCAGCTCTCATGCACGCTGTGGTTTTCGGAAATGTGACAGCAATCATCCAGCGCATGTATTCGCGGCGGTCCATGTACCAGACCAAGTGGCGTGACTTGAAGGACTTCCTCAGCCTCAACCAGGTGCCGAAGGAGCTTAAACAAAGGATGCAAGACTACTTCCAGACAATGTGGTCGCTGAATCACGGCATCGATATACATGAGGTTTGAGTTAATAAGTGTTGTTCACAGCTATATTACTTATAAATGTATGTGTTTGAAAAAAATGTTCAAATGAAAAAAAAAACGCAAAATACTTCAAGTTCATTGAACCTTATTTTAATGGGTGTACGTAATCTTTCGCGGAACCTAGTTCTTTACCCCATAAGGTGCTGAAGCACCTGTGTCAGAAGATGAAGAGTAGCTTCTTTTGACACACCACGCCTTAGCTTAATGATTGAAAATAGATCCCTTATACTGATACATCCCAAATAAAACATTTAAATTACTCATATCGGGCAAACTTTGCTTACCCCGTTTTTAGGCCACAACCAGTCACACTTAAAAAAGTGCAAAAACTACAAATCGCATAACTACAAAGTAAAAAATAAATAAACATAGTTTAAAAATATAATTAAAGAAATAAAGAGCGTCGGCGGCTCAATGGTGTGGACTGTGGAAGGGCTGTGGTTCAAATTCCGCTACGTACTAATGTGTTTTCGCATTTTCGAACTCTTACGGTGAAACCTTCACGCACGCCTGCGAAGAGATTCAAAGGTTGTATGTGAAGGCGTCCAACCCGCACTGGGCCCGCGTGGACGACTAAGGCCTAAGCACCCTATACGGGTAGGCTCGTGCCCCTCGGTGGAGACGTTTAATGAGCTGATGATGATGATAAAAATAATTGCCATCATTATTAAATTACCAAAATCGATATACCCACTCGTAATATAAATACATAGTTCCTACTTGTGTATCTCATCACTTCGAATCCAATTACACCGTGACATCATATCGTTTTTCTGTAGCATAAACAATCACATTCATATTGAACAACGCCATTATACTTTATAAGAAATAAAGGAGGAAAAACACCGCTGCACCGTGCTGAAATTCAATACAGGATCTATCATTATACAGACTTCAATTTAATGGTGCAAATACTTCATTCCAAATAGTGTATAGTATTGACAAAGCGTGTTCGTTATTGTATATTACGTCATTTAGTTCACATGCCCGGCAATGCATCTCATTCGCTGGTGTAATTACGCGTGCTTGCGTTGCTAAAGTCACTCCAGTGCAACGTAGCTTTTTGCACTCACGCGGAATGTGCATAACTGCATATGAAACTCGACAGCGCCTCTGGCGTCTACGTAGAACTGTTGTTTGCAAAAAACTTTTGAATTTTGAAAGGGTTTATAGCATTCACTTTTAACTCCGAAACGCGTTTGTTTGACTATAAGTGAATGACATCCTCTCTCTACTCAATGGCTCCTTCTACTCCCAAATTTAAACCATGATTTTTGTAGTCAGTTCACAACTCCTTTAAATAATCCAATACCTATAAGCAATAATGTGGATGAAAGAACTTTTCTCCTTCTGTCTTCATGTAAATACGTGCCTAAGAACAAACGTGTGAGTCTATGGTGATACCAAAAAACATAGGACTTACCCTTCTCACGTTATCATTAGAGTATTGGAGAAAACAAAAGTAGTTTGCCTCAAACACCTTACTTAATAATTTATAAATATCCAGTCTTCCCAAAGTTATGCTGTTCTATGCGAAATCCCATTCTACTTAAAAGCTATTACTCGCCTATTACTCGTACTTCTCGGTATTGCGACGTTATAGGCTAATAGATTGATGTAAATACAAATAATCATAAGATGACATGCCAGAAAATATTTTGAAAATATTCGTAAATGCTTATATTTTTCCAAGGACGTATAAAAAATTCTCATCATATGTATGTATGTATGGACAGTCCGTCCGTATTTTTTATACTTCCATTTATTTCTCCAAGCTTTTATAAAGTAAGCTTCTAACAATATAAGCGCATCCTGGCCAACTTTCCTCGTTAGGAAACCGAAAGGGAACAAAAAACTGCAAAATCAAGGGAAGCCCGATAGTCAACTTTGCAAAAAAGCTTCGTTAGCCAGTGTTTTGCCGACGTTACATCAACTATCGATACTTCAGATAGAATCTATTGCGCTCGAATACAACGGACAACCCAATTAATCTTGTTGATTCTAAATTATTGAATTCCGTCTGAATTCACCAAAGGTACGTATTTGATCTCCAAATAGCAAAGGGTTGCGGTAAAGTGTGTGACTTGGGGCGTAATGTTAAGATACGGTATCCAGTTATTTTGCAGTGTATAAAGATAAAGGCAAGGCTCAATATATATTCGAAATACATGTTCCGTTCAAGTTGACGTTTTCAGAATATTGATTTATCATTTTAGAGTCTGGTAGTATACAATCCTATTACAATAGTCTTTCACTGTATATTCACTTCCTTGGGATAGAAATTCTCATCATCTAACAGAGATCTAAACTCAAGCAGAACCAAAGAAGTGGTCAAAAAATAAGATCATTACAGAACACGTTTGCAGATAGCTTAAATTCTTATCACTCTTGTTTTAAGACTAACCTTAGTATTAAATAAAAAATCCGCAGGCAATGACATTAACACCAAAAGCATAATGAGTATGGCGAGAACTTTTATTTTTAATTTTAGATTTACATAACCAATTTTTTTCCTACTCCTATCGTTATATCTACAATAAGAGTAGACTAACCCTAGTATCAGCAAATAGTTTCTATTCCAACGACTTAGTATGCATGCCTTCCGAAGCAAACCTTTTCTCTAAACATTTTACACAAACTCCCTGAGACGTAAAATGTAGAGTATACATTCCTCGAACAACATTGTAAATAAACTTAGACTAACTTAGCCTATATCTTTCACCAAAGAGCACTCGTGAGCTTCTGTGAGACGTATTACTGTACTCGCTCCGAGATGTTATCACTTCCGTTATCCGGCTCAGCGTAGTCATATTGCTATCAAAACATTTACGCTACCAGATTTTGTAGGAAAATATATTTTTAATCTCACTGAATCTTATAGAGTAAGCGAAACATGTTGGAACTTTTCGAATTTATTATTGGAATAGTTGTGTAGAAGATTAACATATACCACATCATCATCATCAGCTCATTAAACGTCCCCACCGAGGGGCACGAGCCTACCCGTATAGGGTGATTAGGCCTTAGTCGTCCACGCGGGCCCAGTGCAAATTGGACGACTTCACACACAACCTTCGAATCTGTTCGCGGACGTGCATGAAGGTTTCCTCACGATGTTTTCCTTCACCGTAAGAGCGTCGGATAACGTACATATATTTTTCGAAAATTCGAAAATACATTGGTACGTGTCTGGATTTGAACCTCAGCCATCCCGGTAGGAAGGCGACAGTCCACACCACTGAGCCACCGACGCTCTATATACCACGTAGTCATTGTCAAAAGGGCTTTAATTACTTGGATTTACCTAGTTTAGTCAGATTGACACATATTTACAGCTGCGATTGCTTCATACTGCTATTTGGGAATAAAATCGATGGTTTTTAGTGAGCAACTTGAAAAGTTAATAAACTCCTACTGAGTCACGATAGACACAGTATTATATAATTGAATATCATCATTAAATAATGTAATTTTAAGTGACACTAGCTCGATAAAAAGACAAATGACAAAATCGTACTTTGAGGCTCTTGAACCTTGATGATATTAAATAATATTAGCTTTGGTTAAATACATATTTAATGTAAAGTTGTGGTTACCTCAATATGACTTTTGTAAACTGATTACTCATATGTGGAGATTTGTAATTAGTATTGAGTCTTATCATAAAATAAATAAATACTCATAACAATTAAGTGGATATAAAACAATAATAATGCTTTTTCGTTATTTATATTGTTTAACAAACATTAAATAATTCACAACCAAATGTTTACTTATTATTAGGTAATTTTATAGTATTATTAATAATTTTCACGTTTATCTGCCAAATTACCCTATTTGATCAAGTTTATTTCCGTTTTAGACGCTGAAAGAGTTCCCCGAGGAGTTGCGCGGGGACGTTTCACTGCATTTACACCGGGAGATATTGTCGCTTCCGATATTCGAGTCAGCATCCCAGGGTTGCCTCAAGTTACTTTCATTGCACATTAGAAACAACTTTTGCGCACCCGGCGAGTACCTCGTGCACAAAGGCGACGCCCTCACATACATCTACTACATCTGCAACGGCTCTATGGAAGTCATGCAGAACGATATGGTCGTCGCAATACTTGGTAAGCATTAAAAGCACGAATAAAAATATTGTCATTTAAAATATTGCTTATCGCGTACACGATAAGCAACAATTTGTTATTACGTTTTATTAAGAAAGGCTTTCTTTTTCTTTTCCCTCTGCGTTCCACTCCTATCGGAAGTTGGACAGCATGATGGTAATTTTAACTTTTCAAAACTGCCGCTCTAAATAGAGCAGCGGCACTCTTCTTTACTCCTTCATTGAATTTGATATGTAATGTAAACTGAAATCGTTTTTTCAAAATTCAATTCTCTTATAACTCTAACTGGTACTAAGCCACTTGAAATTATGCAAATGTTCCAATTTATGTTAACCGTTATATTCAAATAGGCAAAGGAGATTTGGTGGGCTGCGATATGAATACTCATTTACAAGCTTACAATGGGCAAGGACAGACCCAAAGCAATAATCCTGACGTCGTTGTCAAATCGAGCAGCGACGTTAAGGTAAGTGGAACGTATGAAATTTACGTGTTAAATTGATTTATACTGCCTTGTTCATAGTGTTAGAATTTAATTACGGGTACAGTAATGATAACACTGATACCATATCTACTTAGAGTTATGAATATACTCGTAGTCAATATAAGATCTTTAAACGAGCTTGGCGGACGTACTTTCTAAAAATATAGCATTTATACCATGCTCAGTCCCGTCAAAATGATTGTATTTTATTGTAAAATTAACTCCCATTTTGAAGTATTTGATTTGAATGTTGCTCATCTTTTGTGATTTAAAATATTTTCAGTGGGGACAATCGATTCAATAAGGATATTATTCCCAGAGGAAAATCATTTTTTATTTTATTAAAGCCCGTTACTCAAAGCTCCACTCCGACATTTAGGGTATTATAAGAAACTGTTTGTAATTTATATTGTCTAAAACTAAATGAATAAAAGTTTATATATTTCTCACCACAAACGACACGATGCGTTTTGCTTAACATCATATCAAATCTAGATTAAGGATCTCATCATCACTCATTAAACGTCCCACCGAGGGATTAAAGGATATTTCTATATTATTATTTGAAAAAGTAATATAGGAAATTACTTTTAAAATGATATAATCATAATGTTAATTTTTTTATCACAGATTCATGTCACATATTAATAGAAATATTTAACGTTTAACAGAATTATTAAGTATGTCAGGCCCCTCAGTATGTCAGGGTTTGGTTACACAAAAGCTGAGGTAGAGAGAAAGACCTCTTCAAACTACATTATTCTCTGTGACGAAGGACATTCGACAATATCAACTAGTTTTGGTGTTATACGAGTTTGTTTATTATTCAAGATATTTGGATAAAACTTAGCACTACTAGGGTCTAAATATTATACTCCAAACTTTTTATTGTATAATAGATCATGAAAATATACTTACAGTTAACTTCAAGTCAATGGAATGAAATTTTCAATGAAAGCTTTTTAAAATTAATTTCGGAGTTTTAATAACGTCGCGTTCCATTGAGCACAATGGATTTATAATCAAACATTTTCCTCTAATGAATAGCAAAGAAATGAAATATCTCGCAAATTTAAATTGCTGAATAGGTGATCCAGTCACGCAAAGCTTAATCCTGTGCCTTTTCACACACTCGACTTTGCTGGCAGGTTTTTTGCAAAACTCTTTTGAATCGTATGCCTCCTTTTTAAATTAACCTATTTAGACATACCGGTGACGTAACGAGAACTTGTTTTTTTTTCTTTTATACGTGAGTGTCGGTGGCTCAATGGTGTGGACCGACGCCCTCCTACCGGGAGGGCAGAGGTTCAAATCCCGCCACGTACCAATGTGTTTTCGATTTTTCGAAATTATATGTACGTTATCCCACGCTCTTACGGTGAAGTAAAACATCGTGAGGAAACCTTCATGCACGCCTGCGAAGAGATTTAAAGGGTGTGTGTGAAGTCGACCAATCCGCACTGGGCCCGCGTGGACGACTAAGGCCTAAGCACCTATACGGGTAGGCTCGTGCCCCTCGGTGGGGACGTTTAATGAGCTGATGATGATATACGTGTACCAACTTAGCAAAAATTTGTATCAATCAAGTATAATAATCATAATAAGAGCGAAATGCTAATAAATGCTATAGATATTCCGTTTTCTATAATACGCCCAATACAACGTTCCAACTTATATATATACATGTTGCTTAAATCACAACAAAGAAAGAGAATTTTTTCATTACGACTACTTAACTGTTACATTCTATTCTCTATATGTGTAAAAGTGGCATAAAACGAATGCAAGCCTATTGAATATAAAGGTAATATTAGAAAATAGCATGAAGTAATAAAGCTAAAATGTTCATGTATTTTCAAAATACATGCTCACCGTCGTCTCTAACATAGAAGTCTATTAGCATTTCTAAAGAGGGACGTGTGGTTTAGAGAGGTATTACGGGGATATTTTGAAAGTAAAATTTTGTTTCAGGCGCTCATATTGTGATCTTAAATGCATACACATGGGAGGTTTAGCTGAAGTGCTTCGGTTGTACCCAGAATACCAGCAGGAGTTTATACACGATATCCAGCACGACTTGACGTATAACCTACGAGAAGGATACGAGGCGGAGCAAGAGTCCGACGGGAATGGTCATCCTTCACTTACTCTACCCTCGATATCGGAAGACGACGAAAACGCAGCTGAAGATTCGGCGCTATCCCCGAAGAAACCACCATCGACTACCAATAGTCCTAGGCATAATAAATTCAGGTATCGACAATGAGCAACCTTTTTATCTTTATTGACTTCTTAATCAATAAACATTACCATTTGGTCTTCCGTTTTGTTAATGGGAATTAATTGTTAAGTAGATTTGGTAGAGACCACAGATTTCCCAATACAGAGATGTGGTGAGCCGCGTTTAAAGTGCGACAAATGTAAGCTCAACGAGCATACACTGGCTGCCAGTTTACGCTCTGTGAGATGAGTCAAGACGCACGAATATTAGAAGAAATTACCTTTTTTTCCAAAATGCCATCCTGTGCAATTGTAACATGCCATCATCGCAATGACACAGTAAACTTACCAAGTAATAGAATAACTTTTCATAGGTAAGAACCGAAAGACACTGGGACTGCCTATAAACTTGGCGGCTCGTCCAGTCTAATTGTATATTCGGATGTTTGTGGTAGAGACCCTATATTTTTCAATATATTAAAAAGTCCTACTTTTACAGGTTTAGAGAATGCCAACCCGTAAAATAAAATAAAAATACTGACACCCATGGTATATTTAAACTGGTACTTCTTATAAAAACATCATGTTTCATAGCATAACAACAATAATTGATTCCCTTGAAATACAAATCTTTATAAATATATCTAAAAGACGACCCATTTGGTGTAATAGTGGAAACGTCGGTTACTACACCATGGGTTTCGGGTTCGATCCCCGGGCAGTACAAACATTTGAGTACAAGAATGTCTGTTTGCATTGGTCTGGGTGTTTCTATGTATGTATTAACAAAAAAAGTATATGAGTATGTTTATTCCTTGTTTACAGGCTAATGCTTAGTTTGGGGCCAAATGGCACTATGTCAGTGAATATTTATTTATTTATCTCCAAGATAAATAATAAATCATCGTCCAAGTTTCTACGAACGCTGAATCGGTACTTATTAATTGCTTACGATAAACAACCGTACTAAGAGCTAAAGTTCAGGAAAGCTAAAATTATTCGAGGATTTCTTCGATTAACAATTAAAACAATTTAGTCAAGTTCTAAAACTGAAAATCCCTTAAGCCTGCTCATTTCTTATTATTCATGTCAAGAGTTATCAAGTAAACTTAATACTGATGTTCATAAAACAAATTACAAGAACTTCCAATTACGATCGATTCAGAACTTAGCACATTAACGCCCAAATGAAATAAGCGTAAACAATAGAAGTTACTTATGAGTATATCGTCAGGGTGGCTATTCTATTACCGGTGCAGAAGTTGTCTCTTAATAACAATTGTTTTATCTGGGATCTAATATCTCAGAAGAGCCTCCGGAGGAACCCTCTGTGTAACTTTTATTGAACATAATACGTACCGTATAGGTATTACGTATCGTAAACGTTTTGTTGATAGCCGACAACCAAAGTTTCACTGTAGTGAGCCTGTGCGGCCGGTAGCTCCCAATTCAATATTCCGCAGTAGATATACATGTGTTACATGCCCACCGTTAAACTGGGATGCAAACTATATACTATTGTTGAAAAGTTCCTCCACCAACTGACACCTAAAACTTTTACAAAGTGGCACTGTTTGCATAAATAACCTTACATTTCCTAAATAGATTTAGTCATTAACGTTGGATTCAAGCTAATAGAGATACTCTTAATTCAGTACAATACTCCTAGGGCGCTTTGTTTAATCATATATTTATGTATATAGTAACCATATTTATACAGTTATACAAAAATAACATTACTAGGTTTTAAGACTTGGCGGTACTAAGTCGTCTAGGGAGGTACCACTGCAGTTCCAGATATCGTCAGTTTTTTGGACTTGTGCGTTTCGGGATGAGGGCTCTGTAGCTGGTAAAAATACCGGATTTAAGAGACCTTACATCTGTTGTCTCAGGTGACGGGCGCATTAATAGAGAATAATTACTTTTGATCAGTTGTCGGTATCATTCAATGTCGCTCTGTTATGGTCAGGCATATCACTCACCATCATGTGAGCGTCCTGACAATCCTGTACACATTATAACATAAAAAAAACTTTCTACTTGTTTTGTTTATTTCTCATAAAAGGTCCATTACCAACTTTTATATTTCAGACTCGACGGTCAACGACTTACGCATAGAGAACTCAGGGAGCGGATAGAAAGGCAAAGATCTGTGGCCACTCCCAAGATGGCACGGGCAGATTCTCTAGAGGGGCTCAACTTGGAGATGCACAACACTCGCTCTTCGGTGGAGAGGCTCGATACTCAAGTCTCTAGCTTACACCACGACGTAGCTGCACTGAGTATGGAGGCAAGTATTAAAACAGTTTTTAAAGATGCAGTCATTGCCTATTGTGTCACCATCATCATTACAGTCTAAAATGTCCACTGATACAAAGACGGCCTCCTATAATAATCACCACGCGGTCTTATCCCTAGCAGTCGACATCCATCTGCTACCCACAACCATAACCAGGTCAGACTATTTGGTTGGAGGTCGGCTTACGCTTCTTTTCCGTAACAAGAAATAAATAGGATCCGTTTTCTAAAGGTTAGAACCGCACACGTTATTAGTAGCCAACCTTTAAAAATTAAGAAAGAGAAGAAATAAATAGGAATAGGATCGAGGATCAGAGATTTTTTTAGACTTTTAACATTTTGGAAGGATTTTAAGGGATTTAGAAATCCTTTGCAAATGAGAAACTACTAAATAAATGTTCTTTAACAATTCATGTTCATGTCACCTAAACATGTCACACCTTATTATCAGCCAATTCTGGTTGATTAAAATCTCAGTGCCAAAAATTTTCTGAACGGGGATTTAAAAGCTTCTTAAAAAATCCAACTGTGTCCTGCCAGTGTAGCGTAATAAAATTTAGAGCTTTGAAAGCGCATATTACGCATTGAACATAAATATGTTCCTGTATTAGAATTGAAAAAAATTAATTCTAATACAGGAACATATATATGTTCCTCTAATAGAATTGAGATGAGTTATGCACACATACGAGTTGACAATGAGCACTGACAGTAAATTCAATGTTTAAAGCTATATTAGTTCAACATCGCCCGGTGGAATGTCGGAGATAGTCGGTTTATCACTTTGCCAATATATAATTTAAAGATTAAGTCTAACAGCGTCGTTTGTCGACTGTCGACAGTCCGCAGTATTTGAAACAGCAATTTGATTTAAGACGAAATGAAATTGATACCGTGGAACCTTTACAGTTGTACAAAGGAGTAATCAATTAAAAGCAAATAAAATGCAGATGACTGTTGACTTCATGTAGAAAGTTCCTATTTTAATTTTATTAAAATTAGTATTTTTTGGAGTTCAGAACTCAATTACCTAAATAATTTCAACGTATGAAAGTTCATAATTTCAGTAGGTTTACGAAGGACACGTGTGTTGTGTTCGCGATTTTGTATAAAGGGGATTTGCTCTAGATAACCAAATAACACGTTTTGTTTATGTATGTAGGTACACAATTACACAAGTCATCGATCTTGGTCGTCTGAAACAGTTCCGTGAATTCTCGGAACGTTGTCACTGAAATCTCTTAGTTTGTTAAAATTTGCGAACTACCTACTGTTTTTTTTACTTTTGATGTATTCCGTGACACTCGCGCTATGAAGACAAATCCAATGAAACCTCATAATGATAACATCTGTCAATCCGTTTAAGACTGCAGCAGGGAACATAGAAATTACATACATACTCGTACTTACGCTTGAAAAATAAAACTACTTGGGCAGTCGGATAAAAATCTTTTCTATTCCAAACTACTTAGACTTTTTCCACGGACGATGCCTATATCTGGCATGCGATGAATAAGTACTTACGGAAATGAGCTTACCATATTTTTAAATATATTTTTTTTATTGTATTTGCTGAATACAGTTTATTTCTATCCTTGGAGTTAAAAGTTTGAGTTTCTCTATTAAAAGTTATAATATTTCATTATTGTACCCTAACTGGAGTTTTTGTTCATATAGGTACTTCTCAATAAATAAGACCTTGAAATATGTGGTTGACACCATTGTAATGGATAAATAAAAAAATAATCTTTAGTGTGTGCATAGGTATGGTTTATATGTCATAATATGTTATTGATTTTTTATAAGGTCCGGCACGCTATTCAAGCACTCCAAGAGATGACAGGACCACCGGCAGGATGGCACGCTGCTCACTCGAATCCCAATCTCCAATGGAACGCGCCTCCAAACCAACTTGCGAGAAGCTGCAGTCATCCACCAGATGTGTTCTGCTGGGACCAGGTAAAGTATACTTTCACGCTGTAAGAAACCAAGTACATATATTAAAAATTCAAATCTCTCTAATAAAATTAGGAAATATAGATACAATCCTTAGTCTTAGGTACATACAGACATTTGTAGGTAGCGCCTACCTGTTTAGAACAATCCATTACAAGCAGAATCCCCATAAACTTCGAGGAAAACCCTCGCAACCATTCTTATAATAATTACGTTAAACAAAAAATATATCGAACTCTGAATCCATTGTTATACCATCTCCTAGCAAGTAGCACTTTCTAAGTTAAACCATTCATTGCCTTTGCAGCAAGAGCGACCTTCAACACCAGAACGACCCAAAGTAAACTGTGCGACGCAAACCGAACCGTTCCTGCATTGCGTGACACAATACATCATGGAACACCCGGCGACTGTCATGTTACTACTAGGCCTTGATCCTATGGCCAATCTAGCTCCAGTTATGGCGCCAACAGTGGAATATTACGGCCGTCGGCCGAGTGTACTCGAACAAATTGTAGAATCGGAGAATGGAAGCCAGACCCCTTCCAGCACTCATAGTGAAAAGTTAGAAACGCATAGCCTCAGTGGCAGTACGAAAGATGTTAATATCCAACCGGAAATGAGAAAACTTTTGGACAAAGAACCCAAGGCAAACTTGAAACGTAACCGGTATTCCGCTAGCGATATTTGTGAAGCTTCCGAAAGATTGCTAGCTAACAGGGCCGCTCACCCCAGCACGAGAAGCCTCAAGTTAAACATCGACCTTTAAGTGATAATTTCAATAGTCTTGGTTGACACTCTGCTCATTAGTCATTAGTGTTTTGAGTTAACTATTAGTTTTGTAAGTGAAACTTGGACTATTTTCAAGCTACTTCCTTTTTAGACGTTCTAAACATTACTAAAGAGGCTTTCGTTTTAATTTTCTATCAACGAATCAATTCAACTATTTACATTTCAAAACCTCCTTCGAATTTTAGCTTTTTTTAAAATTGTACATATCAAGTTTAAAACGTAATTGTTAGAGTAGCGTACGGATATTCTAGTCATTGTTAGAGTAAACGGGGATAGCAATGAATGTACCTATCAGAATTATCTGAGAATGACATCAATCAAACAATATCGAATAACGCTTAATCTATGTCAATATACATAATTTATAATTTTCAAAATAATTATTAACGAGGGTGCCACATGAAATAAAAGATATGTAACATTAATTAAACATAATAATAAAAATATGTTCAATGAAATTGTAAATGTATTGGTCGTAGAGCAATACGAATAGGTGGTGTATAATATTGTTGATAAAATGTTCGCTTAAATTCTCAATAATATTAAAATTGCAATCGGCAGTTAGACGAAAAAGATATTAAATGGCGTCTTTATTAAATGCATATGTTCTATAAGACTCATAATTTTCCTAATTAATGCTGGACTGGGTGCGATATAATCCGTTACAGATTTCTATCTACGTAATATTGATCTCAAAGTACCTAATTAATTACGTATTGATACAATACTAAACATAGAAATCACTTCAAACCAGTCTTTCCCTAATATTCATATACCAATTAGATACGATATTAAGTATATCACAAGATAGGATTTTCATCTACAAGTACTTAATGTCGCTGACATTAAAATCAAAATCTGTTCTATTATAGTTTTAGGGGTATACGAACGAAAACTTCACAGAAGTTAATGTAGTTTTATATTTCATATAAAAATAGTAGTAATATTCCAATAATTAAAAAATCAGTCAACCTACTTTGTATTATTGAAAAAGTTTTTCATTGATGAGAGTTATTTGTTATCATAACTTCTTTTAAAATTGTTATTTCCGATACTATAGGTATTAAATATGTTTACTTAAATACATTTCAAATTGCCACAGGCATTAATTTACTTTAAGGAATATTAAAAGTTTATTCGCCTTAAGGCGTAATTATTTAAACTACCTAATCACATCTTTTTTAAAAAAGAGAATCATCTTTAAGAAATTCATGGACACCATTTGACGTAAATGTCTCATCAAAGGTTCAATTCAAAATGACTCATAAAATCGTAGAGTTATTGAAACGAGATTATTTTCCAGATAACATGCAATTATATGTACTTAGCTTTAATGGTTGAAATTCATTTACTACAAAGTATATTGTTTAATGCGCATCGCATTTTAGGCAATATTGTTGTTTGAATTATTGATTATTTATACATATGTTTTGTATATATGGTTTTTAAATTCTTCAAAACGTGTATTTATTTAACACGCTTTAATATTAAGAATAATATTTTTTTTATTTTAGTGTCTTATCTTATCAATGAATTCTATAAATTGCCAAAGTAGCGAAACATTAATTAATATTGGTGAATTCAAAAATACTTTTGTTATATCGATTATTTTTTGTAGAAAATACTTTGTTTACATACATTCCAGTAATATACGAAATTACCTAAAAATTATATGTAATATATTCTTAAAATCGATTTATATTCAAACCTAGCGGTATGACATAGTATTTATTACCAACTGAATATTTTCAAGAAACATGACACCTACATATATATATATATACGTAGGTAATGTGCTCGCTACTTTGGACATCACTAAATATTTATTTGGATTATATTTGAATTAATCATGCACGAAATTATTAGTTAGATCCTTATCGAAAAGCCTGAAGGACAACCAAATTATTCAATATAATATTCTGATTTACAAGAACTGCAAATCAGAATTATCTTCGATAATAAATTGTTATAAGAACGGAAACGCTTACTAGAGTAATTGAATAATTATCGTTGTGTACGTTGTATAAAGCCCATGAATGTGATATGATGTTGATAAAACGTGCAGTGCCTAAATTCTCATTATTTGTTTCTTTTATTCTGTGACAATTATAAAAAATCTTAACTATTTTACTACGCATTTTGAATGTGCGTACTGAACATATTTTGTACATATTATTGTGAATCTTTATCTTGTAGTACAAAGTATTAGTTACCATAAAATTTAATAAAGACAATTGATGTTGAATTTGTTTTTTATTGGCATCTTCTCATTTACAATTGATTTTAATTACAGCAATGACTACTGCAGGAGCTTATATTTATGAATGGGCACATGAGTTAAGATTTAACAGTGATTTATACTCTTACATATATGTATCAAAAGTGAAGCAAAACCCACAAATTTACGACAATCCGACTTGTTTAGTGGCTCTTATTATATTTTGTGTTATGTTCTATACGATCAGGTTGACACAGAAATTATAATCGCACCAAAAACATTTCATTTAAAATTGTCAAAATCCTTGTCAAAAGATATGTGATCAGATCCATGTAGAGCAAACAATACTTGCTATACATAACCTTACTCTATCGACCCTAATTTCAACAAATTCTACATAATCAGGAACTATATATGCTTAGCCGTTTCGCTACCATCATGAAGGTGATGCGAATATTTAGATTCTGATCTGAAGTTAGTGACAAAACAGTCAAGCCATATTTACTGATTATGTAGAATTTGTTGAAATTAGGGCGATAGAGTAAGGCTGTATAGATTCAGAGCTTGGCTCTACTTGAGATCTGATATCTTTTCATAGCGTAGACCTTATACGGTGTAGTCATCTTGGCTTTATTTTACATGAAATGTTTTTGGTGGAATTTCAGTTAAGAAAGAAATAAAAAATCTTTATTCAAATAAATCTGTTACAGATACATTTGAATCGTCAATTGTTATTATTATCATATTTTTTGTGACTTCACCACCGGTTCGGAATAAGTAGGATCTTCGAGAAGAGCCGGCAAGAAACTCGAGTTCTCTTTATAAGGTAGGCAGTCTTTTAAGGTTTATTTTTTTTCTTAAGTACTTATTAATAGGTTTTCTACATTCCCTAGTAAACTTTCTTGTACCAATTCATAAAATTGCTGAAAGTCTCATATACCCCCCCCCCCTATTTTAGGGGATAGGGGGGCGAAAGTTACAAGTTTATGTTTTTTTTGTTAGTTGTATACTAAACTGAGATTACAAACCATTTTGATGATCATCAGAGTGTCAGTGACGAACTCGGCGTATTTTATCTATCAATAAAAGATAAAGCATTACAGCTATTCTATTGAGACTTTGTATGTTTAATGTTTATTGATGACATCAGATCCTGCGAATATGAACTATCTGGTACATCGGAAACCAACTATATGAGAGTTCAAAAATACGACGAAACACTTCAAGAAAAGGTAGGTAGTGCCGCCCTTGCGCTTAGCTTGCACAGCCCTGCCCCCAGATTAGAGAAGAGGAAAAGTGGCATGCTTTAAAAACACGACAGTGCCTGTCACTTATGCGTGGGCCACACTAACGGGAATTGTTATTCATTATCGCGACAATGGGCGTCTATTTCAGATGTAGCCACCACTTAACGCTATGTTTTGCCAGTTTTAATGTTTTCAAAACTATTACAATAATTATCGCGTTACTGAGCGTAAGACGTTAGCCGTTAGTGTAGCCCCAGNAGTTAATAATGTTTGAAATATGTGTATGTTAGCCATTAATGCATTAGAAAATTTAATCCCTTACATTTTCTTATTGTAAAAATACCTTTCTCTAACACACATTTAATAAATATTAGATGTTTGATTATGAAAAGTGTGTAAATTTTGATTTCTATTTGTTACTCATTACTTAGGGGTTTATTTATTAGCACATGTCATTGCGAACAAAGTTTAAAAAGGATATGTTAAGACCTGGTATTTTTTGTTGAACAACTTAAAAGACACAACGAATTATTTAAAAAATCATTGAAGGCATGAATCTTTATGGTAGCATTTAAAATAACATTAAAAGTGGCGACTGAAAAAAACCTTACATTATTTTTGATACATTTTGAAGGGGCTTAATAATTTACTCAATACTGTGTCTACTACTCATGTTGATGATTGAATATTTAATGTCGAAATTTGCTCCTAATAACACACAAATTATTACAAGCGAAAGTAGAGAAAGCATTTCACGCGAAAATTTTAATATATTTTCGCGTGAAAACAGCAAAAGCAAATATTAGAAATAAAATCCCAGTTTGGTTTGGACATTACAGTCTGAATAACCTGGTTATCACCATCTCTTAAAACAGTATTACAGTAATATTACTTCGCTATTTCTGGAACAAAAATGCTGACGTATCATTAAAGTAATACTGTTTTAAGAAATGGTGGTATTTATTGGCCATTGTTGACTGAAAAGAAAATTATGTAAGAACTTTGGAGGGCACTTTATTTATCACAGGCTAAAGTTTAGTAGACGGCGCTGTGTGAATATTATTTTTTACTTTAAACCATGTAGGTCGACTGCCACATACTGGTCGATACATAAAAATGTTCGGCAGTGTCGGTCCGATTTTTCATCAATCTGATTATCTGACTACCTACTGATAAAAAGAAAATAAGTAAAAAATATACGCTGAAGGTTTTGCAGGAACGTTTAAATTAATTGCATACGCCTCGGCCTGGAATACGGTTAAGCTAGTGCCTACATTTTAGCTATTATAGCCGTTAAGTATGTACGTAGGTATTACAGTTAAATATCTACGTAGCGATGTAAAATGTAGGTCGGGCGGCCGAAGCACTGGCTCACTTTAATTTGACGCCGGTTGGTTAAGCGGGGGCAAGGTGTTGCCATACGCCTAAAGCGCATTATCGCTGTAATACTACTTGGTAATACAGAGTAATTTCATCAGAGTCGCGTTTAGATACAACTTCCAGACCTTATTTGAAAATTATAAGATGACTTTATACAACATACAAATGGAATTTTTACATTAAAAGGCAAACAGTTATGTGAAAAAAATGTACTCTCTACACAAGCAGTTGCCTACTAGAAGCCTTTAATTAGTTGTGTTTTTAGATTTGTGTTATTAAAAAACTACGAACGGACCCTGGAATCACACCATGACCATGTGGAAAATGGGCCTTAAACTATCATGCGAGCCCAATGGATTCGTGGGTGTTGTTAACGACCTCCACCTTCCTAAGGTAGTAGTCGGGACCAACAACTTAACTTGTCATCCGAGGAACGGTGGGGTGATTAAGTTACTTAAAATAAATATTGGTCACCCATCCAATGAGTTACCGTAGCGAAAGTCGAACAAAACTGCCATCGATACCATAAGAAAAACAACTTAAAAATTTTATATTAATGAAAAATAGCCGAGCAAAATAAATTGGTATGTAACGACAATATACATACCTAACAGTAGCTTAAGCAAGTCTTTAAAATAGTGTTGTCTTAATCAGTAGGTAGCTGATACAAAAATACTACCGCATTCAGGACTCTATATTTTTTCCAATCGCTTCAAAAACATGGTGGTGAACATTGTTAAGCCTTGGTTTAGATCCTACAAAACTATAAATACTTACTAGGTATTATTTTATTTCAGTATCAACCAAAAACCTATTGTTCAATGTAAAAGCACCTAAAATGATTACGTAAAACAAAACACAAAACAAATATAATAAGAAAGAAAGAGGAAAGAAAAGGTTAAATCTGTCGCATCAAATCATACGACTCAGTACCGAGTCTTCTACTAGGTGGTAGACTCGACACTGAGTCGTCTAGGTTTCAGGTTCCATTGCAGTGCCAGATTCCGTCCCGCGATATGGGAGTGTTTTGCACTTCTGTGTTTTGGTATGAAGGCACTGATAGTAAAATTGCCGGGTATTCGAGACCTAACATCTGTTGTCGCTGGTGACGGGCGCAGAGCAGTGTTGACGGAAAATAATGACCACCTACTTTTATTAATTTCTTTCAACACTGCTTCTGTTATGGTCAGGTGTATCACTTACCACCAGAGCGCATTGAACGTCCTGTTTTCTTATGACATATGAAGAATTAAAGATCATACTCATACATATGATGCTTACAAATAAGGTCTTGTACAAATTAAAAATGTTTCAATTACTAGTGAAATATGCCTATCGTGTAGCTTGAACTTCATTAAAAGATTGGTAAGAATCATACACATATTTATAAAAAGCAAAAAAAGTTGAGAAACAAAGCGAAATAATTAAAATTCCGGTGGGGCTCTGAATGAGTTTGTGTTTGTGATTATTCTATATCGTTATCAGATTCTTGTGTTTGCCTTCCGTTCGTGACAGTCTACGAGTACGCAAATTTCCTCAAAGTGATTGATTTACTGACTTGAAGTATTCTTAACAAAGCCGAAAATAAGGCCCTGGAAATTTGTTTGCCGGAATAGACACGAATACTGCATAAATTAAGTCACCGCAGGTATCTCATTACTGCCTATTGTTATGTTTGGAAATCATATTTTAAGGTTCGCTTCTAATTTCATTCCTGGTAGCAGCAGCAAGTGTCTACTGTTTAGTATTTAAGATATCTTAAAGTTTTTCATTTGAACAATGGTTTATGTTTAAGTCTCACTTTTCTTTCATATGAGTTTATTTTAAAAACATGGTTAGCTCAACATTAGTGATTTTGCAGTAGGCTGGCAGCACTACCTCGCAAGCTTCGCGCCACGAGGCGTAAAATGCAATTTTCCTTCGTTGCAGACCCGCTCGGAGCGCGTACAACGCTTTTAATTTCTCAGAATAAAACCTCATGTTTACTGCCAACGATACTCTTATTTAAAATTAAACTTTAGCAAGGAAATCGTGTAGTGGAAATTGAAAAATCAAAAAGAGAGAGTGAAGTTAAGATGGACTTACCCTTTGCTTTAAATTACCAAAGCACATTTGAATGTCACAAACAAATACTGTTTTAAGGCATTTACATCACACTATCTAAATTAAAATTGATAATCCTTATTAAGAGGCCATCAAAATATTTTTCAAAAATTTACTACTCATACCCAATTCTCAAATATTATACACAAATCATTGTAACTGAGAAACCTATGGTCTACTGACGAATAAATATTTGTAAGTCATAATCTAAAGTAATCATTATATTATGCCTTATGCGAACGAATGGCAGAAGACAGGAAACCTTAGTACCTTATGTACGAGTCTATGGAATATGACGAAATTGTGGAAGTAGGTTTAAAACGCAATGCACTTTGATGTGATATTGCTAAAGGGATGTGATATTGTTAAAGCATTAATGTGATGATACGTGCTGTGATAAATGTGGATGTCCAATGCAGTCTACGCTCAGCAAAATTTGTTTTTATTTTCTTCCCCAATTTAACTATTTTCTAGAGAATAAAGTTTGTTGAACTGAACCTAAACGATTGTGTAACTATCTCGATATACATAAGGAAAACACGCCCTTAGAATTATGTGGATTCGTCGTGTTATCTATGTCCTCATCAGGCTATCAAACGTTACCACCGAGGGGCACGAGACTACCCGTCAAAGGTGTATAGGCCTTAGTCGTCCATGCGGGCCCAGTGCGAATTGGCCAACATCACACACAACTTTTGAATCTCTTCGAAGGCGTGCGCAAGCTTCCTTACATGTAATAATTTCCAAAATTCGAATACAATGGTACGTGGCGGGATTTGAACCTGCGCCCTCCATACCGCAAGGTAACAGTCCACATCATTGAGCCACCGACGCTCTGTTGTGTTGTATCTGTTATCTGTATACAAACATATAATATTCTAAAGTAGGCTAGGAGGTCCCAAGGGTCTGCCCTCTGTATGCTACGCCCCTAGTATACAGCGCTGGATGGAATTTGTTTGTTTTCATTTAACTGAACTTAGACACTCAGCAATACGTCGATATAATTATCAACAGGTGCTATTTATATGCAACTAATCTGATGTTACATCCGCTAGTTAAAAATGACGTAATTCATTTTATTACTAAGTACGTAAATAGCAAACCATAATTCTCACTACTTTTGTAATGTAGGCAGAGAAATAAAACACTAAAGAGCTAATGAGGGTTACCGTCAGCGTCAGGAAGTAGTATTACAATAAAGTAATACCTACAGTTTTAAGAGATGGCGGCAACCTCCCAACAGGACCCTACAGAGTCTGTTCGCCCGAAGCGGGGCCTGGGGACTTACATAAAAGTTATATAACTCTGAAGCTAAATAGCACTTGTCTTTAGCGTTATTATTTCTGTAGTATATAAAAGCTACACTCCGGCTCTGGTGGAGATATAATCCATGAATTGTGTACTTACATTTACCTTTTCATTATTATATTTTGAATAAATAAATAATCCATTATAATAATGTAGCTCGCCAGCTCAGCAGTACATTGTTAATGGATTCGACGCACAGAGTGTGCATCTCACAAGTAATGCATTTATCATCATCAGCTCATTAAACGTCCCCACCGAGGGGCACGAGCCTACCCGTATAGGGTGATTAGGCCTTAGTTGTCCACGCGGGCCCAATGCGGATTGGACGACTTCACACACACCCTTCGAATCTCTTCGCAGGCGTGCATGAAGGTTTCCTCACGATGTTTTCCTTCACCGTAAGAGCGTCGGATAAAGTACATATATTTTCGACAATTGGGAAACACATTGGTACGTGTCGGGATTCGAACCTCAGCCCTCCTGGTAGGAAGGCGACAGTCCGAACCATTGAGCCACCGACGCTCTAAAGTAATAATATAATGTGCAAGTAATGCTTTAGTTTACAGTTAATAATTAATTGCTTAACACTAAAAAAACTTATTGTATAAAATTCTCATTGCCTAATCAGTGAGGCAGGTCATCACCAGTATTAATTAAAATAATGAATGCTATTGATTTTGATTACTTGATAGTACAGTATTTCTAGAAATAGTAGAATTCCTTCTACTATTGATTCAAAACTCCAGTGTAGATCTCATATTGAAGCTTTGGCAAGTAGACTTATTTTAGCTAATTTCATAGTAGGATAGGACTTGACGCACAGAATGAATACCGCATGACATGGTCATGACAAACGTAGCCTTGGACATCCACCTTGCCGGTGGACTAGCGAAAGGTGGAGTAAACTGCTGGAGGCTGGATAAAAATGTGGAGTATCTCCTATGTTTTTCCGTGTTATGCTCGATATGTTCTCATTGAAGATTGCCTAAAATAAATATTTTAACCATATTTAGGTACTTTGCCAACCTTTTGTTCTGTAAAGTAACACGCTTATTTAATGGTTCTGAAATGCTAAGACCAAACAATTTGAGTTTTTATTGTCATTAAAAGACGGTATTTTATAAGCTTTAATAGTCCAAGCGTAAATGGAAAACGTTTAAGAGTTTATATAGTAAACAAAACGATGGTTGTTCGATGTAGACAATACATTATTGTCTCCGTAAGCCTCTGCGCGTTGGACCGATGTTCCCACGCCGGCTTTAAAGTATCGCTTTTTGTAATATGACGTCTTAACAGAAACTACAAACAGTATTATAACAGTATATTGACAAGAACCATTGATATCTATGTATGATATGTATGTATTTACGAAAAAAAAATATTTCAGTATGTTTATGCCGCTTTAAAAAAAATATATTTCAGTTTGTTTATGCCGCTCCACTTAGGCGACACTATTCAGATGATATTCCAGAAATCAGTACATATGAAGTGAAGCAAGCACTGAAACAAATCAAGAAGTTTAAGGCCCGGAGAAGATGGTATCACCGTGAACTACTGAAAGCGGAGGGCGAGTTGTTGTTAAGGAGTTGAATCTTCTACTCAACGAGGTTTTGTTCACAGGAGAAGTACCCAAAGATTGGACAAATAGTATCGTTGTATTATTCCATAAGAAAGGCGATAAGACGTTACTGAAAAACTACCGACCCAACTCACTCGTAAGCCAGATATACAAAGTGTTCTCCAGAATTGTGACCACTCGCCTGACACGAAAAGTAGACGAAAATCAGCCCAAAGAACAGGCGGGATTCAGGAAAGGCTTCGGAACGATAGATCATATCTTTACACTCCGACAGGTTATCCAAAAATCTGAAGAATGTAAAAGGCCTCAATACCTAGCCTATGTCGATTATGAAAAAGCGTTTGACTCAATTGAACACTGGGCAGTAACCCAGTCGCTCCAACGAGGCCACATAGACTACCGGTTTATACAGATCCTGAAAAACCTGTACAAGTCGGCGAAAATGACCGTGCAGCTAAAAATATCGACAGACCCCATACCAGTTGAGAAGGGAGTCCGCCAAGGAGATGTGATATCTCCTAAGCTGTTCACTAATGCTATGGAGGATATATTCAAGACACATGACTGGAATGGCAAGGGACTAAATGTGGATGGTGTGAACTTAAATCACCTGCGCTACGCGGATGATATAGTTTTAATTGCTGAATCTGCAGAAGACCTGCAACTCACGCTGGAGCAGCTATATCACGCGTCTTTACGGACAGGCCTAAAAATGAATATGGACAAAACGCAGGTCATGGCTTCCACCGATCTCACAACAAACCCTATTTTGTTGGATGGTCAACCCCTAGAACAAGTGCAGGAGTACACGTATTTAGGACAGGTCATAAAGCTGGGCAGGGATTCCATGATGGCAGAGATTGAGCGAAGAATACAGCTGGGATGGGCAGCCTTTGGAAAGTTGAAAAACGTACTCAAATCCAAAATCCCCCAATCGCTGAAAAGCAAAATTTTTAATCAGTGCGTGCTCCCGGCCATGACGTACGCTTGTGAGACGTGGACTCTGAGTGTTGGAATGATCGACAAGCTTAAGGTAGCGCAGCTAAACATGGAACGCGCCATGCTTGGAATAACTATTCGTGATCGGATTCGGAACGAGCTTGTCCGACAACGTACCAAAGTGGTCGACGTGGGTTACCGAGTTGCCAAGTTGAAGTGGGCTTGGGCTGGACATATGTGCCGAAGATATGACGAGCGATGGAGTAAGCGAGTTCTGGATTGGACACCCCGCATAGCCAGCAGAAGAAGTGTAGGCAGACCACCCGCCCGATGGAACGATGATGTCAGGGAGATCCTGGGCCCAGTTTGGAGAAGGGTGACGGACAACCGTTCTTAGTGGAGGAAAGTTGGAGAGGCGTATGCCCAACGGTGGGCTACCACACGCTGAGGAAGAAGATGCCGCTTAACTTGGGCTAGATGGCGCTATGTGAATGTCAGTGGATATTTATTTATTATATCATAAATAAATAATTAAACATACTTTTATGCATCCATAATATTTTTAAAAACTGGTGTTAACCTGACAAAACGCCCTTAATCCCATAAATATACATCGAGAGCTCTTAGAAAAAGAAAGGGCAAGCAAATACCTACGTCGCATTCATGACTCGTTCAAAACTTCATATCGCACTGAATCTGCAAACTCAATTGCTGCTTGCTTGCCAAAGTATTTCGGTAAATTTAGTTCTTCAAAGGACTGGTCGTTGATTGCATTTGTGGTTCAGCCCAAATGATGGCCCATCTGACATCGTGCCCGTTATGCCCTTCCAGCTGCACACAGGAGGATCTATTGACAGCATCGGATAAAGCTGTCACTATGGCAGCTTTCTGGGCCGCTAAAATTTGAATGTGTTTGCCTTCGACACGCTTTGAAGAAGAAGTTCTTCAAAAAATGATATAGTGAATAATGTGAAACTGAACTGTATGTGTTACCTTATTAAAATAATATTGTAATCGGTCATTTAGTCCCATCGTACAAGCTTTTTACTTAATAAGTGGCCAAACAGCACTTTCGAGGTGCAACCACAAAAATGCGCTAGGTAATTAGGTATCTAGGCTCTATTACAAATGGGAAAAAATGTGTATAAACCCCACAAATAAATTATAGACTAGAGAACCGCCCCCAGTTCGCACGAGTGTTTTTTTACTTTTTTATCCTAATGTTTTATAATAACAAACTATGTTTCTCAGGGTGAATGTAACTTTCCAATGGTGTAAAACTTTTTGAAATCGACTCAGTACTTTTTTGTTTTTTCATTGGGTACAAACGTACGTACAAAAATACAAACGCGATGAATGTAAGAATCTTGATGATCAAACTGTGCCTCCGAGGTCTAGCGGTGTGATCCGGGGATCTTGGGTTAAAATTCCACGGGGAGGCCGCATAATGAAAGTCAATTTGTAGAATTCTATCCAGTTTGTTTAGCACATTGCATACTCAAACACGTCATCCTCATCAGCTCATTATACGTCCCCACCGAGAGGCACGAGCCTACCCGTAACGGGTGTATATAGGCCGTAGTCGTCTACTCGGGCTAAGTGCAGATTGGCCGATTTTACGCGCAACCTTCAAATCTCTTTACCAGAGAGCGCAGGTATCTTCACGATGTTTTCCTTCGCCGTAAGAGCGGCGGATAACGTAACTTTTTTTTTATGTCACGAAGTGAACAGTACAGATATTATTCTCCATCAATGCCACACTGCGCCCGACACTAGGGACAACAGATTTTAGGTTTTTCATACCCGGTAATTTCACTGGCTTCAGTGCGCTCATCCCGATACACAAAAGTGCATAGTACTCCTGTTTCACGGGACGATATCTGGCACTGTGGTGGTACCTATCTAGATGACTCATTATCGAGCCTACTGCCTAGTAAAATCGATTATATCTGGTATTACCTAAGTAAGTCATGACTAAATCATAGAAATTAAACCGATCCCTATTTGTCAAGCAATAACCGATCATAATATAATACATCACAATATGTAACTACTATCAGGTAATTGAATATTGATTTGGAATATAAACAGGCGATCTGTACTACTATGTTAATTACATACATAGCAAACTGCATCAAAGGGATTTAATTACAGTTTATAGACAATGTAGTAACACATTTAACATGAATACTATAAAATATAAACTACCAGATATAAATTTGGAGTTCACTTTGTAATCGTTTCTTGACTGGTGCGATCCTTAACAAAACCAAA
Organism: Leucinodes orbonalis; assembly: GCA_019425675.1. NCBI lineage: Eukaryota > Metazoa > Arthropoda > Insecta > Lepidoptera > Crambidae > Leucinodes > Leucinodes orbonalis. The sequence continues at coordinate 142,611 of PQWD01012339.1, forward strand.
GGCGCTAATTAAGAATATAAATATTATTGATAACAAACTGTTACGATTTCAACTGAATACATTGTCTAGGTAGGTACTGAAGATATTTACATAATCATAATTATTAGGAGAAAGGTTACTTAATATAATTATAATTTAAACATAATTAATTGTTACTTAAGTTTGAATATTATTTAAGACAATTTGTTAGAAAACATAATGGAAACCATAAACGGTTAATAGTTATTAATTTCTATTTACATCTGCGCCCGAAGACCAGCGACGACAGATTCAGTCCATAACGAAACACACTAGAGGGCACAGAACCTCCCGTAAAGCATAGCTATGAGACGACTGGGCCATAACAAAACTTCACGCAAGCACAATGTGGATCGGAATGTGTTACATACGGTCGGCTTAAGGACAAAATATTCGGTAGAGACAGTGTCGCATACCTCTTTAACCTTGCAGAAAGAAATAATAATACCATTTATTGATAAAAATATACTAAAATAGACATCAACTACTTGATTATAAGCAGTTAAAATAAAACTTAATACATAAATAGAGTTGTAGTAAAATAGCCCATTTTTATTTTAGCATAAACTTCCATAATAAATAGTGTTATCACGGCAGTTTTACACTGGTTTCTTGACATGGCCCATTTGAGATAGGTACCTACTGCTAACTCTTATCTCTCTTCCAAGCGTGGAGATTATTGCAAAACACTTCACTAACGTGGAGTATGCCTTAAACCAGCTGTAGACTGTGAGATGTGCAGATCCAATAAGTTTTAAAGTAATATACGTTAATGCGTATTATAATAGACAATATTACATTTCAGCCATTTACGTTAGTGGGCAAGAGAAATTCCAACAGCAGAGAGCGGCTCGCCAGCCGGCATGATACGACGGTTACTACTTTAGTATATTTATTTTCTGTGGTTTACACCCACGCTCGCGGGAAGCGCTCATAACACGATGTACAACAAATGAATACAAATATTAATCATGGTTGAACAACGACAAAATTGCAAAACAAATAATATAATGTACAATATGATCGAATAACTTCTATTTATACGAATAAGCACAGACAGTATGAAAGGTGGATGAAAATTTTATGGGTGCCTCTTGCAAAGTCATGGGTGGAGAACATTTTATCACTTAGAATACATCCTCGTTTGACTTTCTAAATTAAACAATACACAGGAATATTCTTATTAACACGTAATTCACTCGAAATGTATTTTTTCTAATCATGTGTTATGTACACTATTTGATATTTGGGGTTTTGAGGTTTGAGGTGAGAAAACGAAAGGCCAGGATATCTGGCGCAAAATAGAGGAAGCTTATGTCCAGCAGCGGACTGCATAGGCTAAAGAAACTGAAGACAGAGAGAGCATTTGCCGCGACTTCGTTCATTCTGAACAAAGCTGTTTTTTTTTTGTATAACAATTTGCATTCTGGGTGAGACTTTTCTTTCACTGACGAAATACCTATTTTTAACCGGTTTAGAAAATAAAATGTATTTAACAAAACAAAAGCAGTTATTCATTTTATGTTTAAGATCAAAAGCAATGTTCAACTTGATAAATTTCCCTCATTAAGTGAGTTAATTTTGTAGGCTGAACTGGATTTCATAAAAATGAGGACAATTAATCTTAACCGAATTTCATGGTTTTTCTTCCCGTGACATTTCTTTTTTGTTCAACTGTAACGAGCCACGAGGAGTTTCTTTATCATATAAAGTACTGTATTATCTGATGATTTTTCCGTATTATCATATGTGAGTAGCTTAAGCAATATTTAGTGTGCGGACCTAGGTTGTTATTGTGAAAGCTAAGAGGGATCATAGGGTTTTTAATAATGAATTAAAACCGGTGTTTTCTCACTTTCTATTTATATCTAAATAACATTTAATTTTCCATTCTCATTAATTATGAACGTTACCACACAGTACAAAGGTATATTATATAGAAAAATCATAAACTTAATTACATCTGATTTCTGTATAAAAGGTATAATATATGTAATTGTAAAAGGTTTCTTATGGAATACCTATATGCAACGATTGTGATTTTAAGGCCTATATCTCCAAAACTGATCACAACTGCGTCTGAAGATCTGTTTAAGCTGCTCTCTCTCTCTGTCTCTTCAACCTATCGCAGTGCAATGCTGGACATAGGTCTCCCCATTGAAGTTACTCGATTGGAAGAAATTATGCATCAACAATTCAACATCAATGTCGATTTGCCGATAATGTAGTAGTCATGGCAGATTTTCTCAACAGGTAGGTCCTGAAAAAACATATATAAGATATGACGAAATTCATACTAACATCCATGTTGTGCCTTTGTTGGGTCTTTTCTTAAAGTTGTAGTCGAAGATGTGTAGTTACCTGAGATAAGTAATCCAAATAGGTAGGTCCAACTGAGGCAAGGAGGTTTCTCTTCGTAATGCAATTCAATTAGGATCGCGTTCGCGTTCGGGAAGTAAAGGGGACTCTTTTAGTCCATATTTTTTTTGACTACTGCTATTGGCCGCAGATGGCCTTTACAGCTTCACCGGGCAAGTGGCGAGTGCAGATGGCTCTTAGCCTTAATATTTACACAACGAGCCTAAGGGCGTCCCCGAACGGGACTCGAACCTCGGCTTAGGGCGTTGCGGGGGGGGCTTGGTAGCCTAACATATGTTTGGGGAGAAAAGCGGCCCGGCACATGCCGGTTACGCGAATAGGGACTGTGCGAACCTACAGGGACACGCGACGGTGGCCCCCGCCGGCGGGGGCGGAATCTCGGTTGTCGATTTGTGGAGTGTAATCTTAGTATTTTACCGACCGTGGTAGCATTTACGGAAATAATAATATTTAAATTAAAGAAAATTTTCCTTTTGTATATAAGCTCACCAATATGGCTATATACAGTAGAACCATTAACTACGGATATTCTAACAGAAATAGAGTAAATAAAGTAACGGAGGCGTCGCGTTTCCAGTAAACACGGATAAAATCTACGAATCCTTTTAAGCCTTTGAACCTCATAAATTAACTAGGACACTCGTGTTTGACAACCGAACCTGTTTAACTAGTCCAACCTACTCAAACAAGACTCATTTGCTAATTTTCTTTTAGTTCCAGTGTAAGTAGTGATAAAAGGGTTGAAGTACAACAAGATGTTGTATGATCTGAGCACCTATATGGTTGTGCGTATTCGTCCTGCGGTTTGTACATCCCTCTTTAAAATATATAACACATCATAAGTTGTATATCACAATTACACAAGTACAAATGTAATAAGTATAAGAGCAATTAATGGGAAAAACGTACTCAAAGAATCTCTTCAGCCCGATCAGACGACACAGATCGCTTGTACACAGATCACAGGTTGGGCAAGTCAAGTAAAAGTCTAATTTATATAAATCATCATTATCATCAACCTACATAATATAATAATAATATTTATTTTCTCACCACAAATGACAATGCAAATACAATTCACACATTTTTTTTGCTCACAATAAACAGTAGTGTCATTCGTGGGAGACTGGTGACCGTGTATGTTCGTAGACCCGTGATACAGGTCACCAGGTCACCACTTTAACAAGGATAACAATAATAAAAATCATTGTAACAATAACTTGCAAAAAAAACATCATAACGCCCCACTGCAGGGACCGGCCTTTCCACTCAGAATGGCTATGGGGAGTGTTGCCGTAACCTACCACCCAGGTCCAGTGTAGATTGGTTGGTTAACGACTTCCAGCAAGTGGCGTGCACAGAGATTATGAGTACGATGTGCAAAGTAAGTTACACTTATCGCCAAAACTTTAAATAATTAACAGTTTTGTCTAATTAAGTGCTGTTGATGACAGCAGATAGCCTATAGTTTCAAATCTGTTGATGAAAAAGGGTGAATAAGAGGGAATCATATAATATGTTGGCCATTTTCCGGGTTATCTGGACGCACAGTATGCACTGCTCATTTGCATGTATGGAGTGCACGCCACTGCTCCCAGCCTAAGATAAGTAGCCGGGACCGGCGGCTTAACGTGCCGAAGCATCGAATCATCTTAATTTTCAGACAATCGTATTATTAAGCCTACAACTCGCCCGAAGGAATCAAACCCACGAATAACCGGATCACACAGCGATTTAAATCAACGCTGAAAGTACTAGACCACGGAGGCATAAACAGTTGTATAAATTTAAGAATACATCCTTCTCATCATAATACCATACAATCTGCTGCTGCTGATACTTGACCTCCAATTCTGTGCGTTTGGCAGATCGCCATAGATTGAACTGTTACATAAATGTATGTAAAAGTTCAATTTATTTATTTAGTAATGTTCCAATTTAGAATATTATGACATTTACACGAAATATTAATTGAACTATTATAGGTACCTGCACCCTCGGAGTCTTATTCCTCCAAGACCTGCACCCCTTTATTACTCAACCAGATTCAACGTGCATACAAAGCGCTCGGCTTAGTCAGCAACCATTATGGCTTTGTTCCGTTCTGAATACGCGGATTAACTCCTATCAACCCGTACCTATTTCTCTTCAGTCCGAAACCTTTTACATATTTTTTTATAGGATAGGGGGCAATCGAGCAGACATATCACCTGATGGAAAGTGAATTTTGCCATCCATTGACATTTGCAACACCAAAGGAGCTCTTTTCTTGAAGGTCTGCAGGTCGGATCTGTCCGGAAACACCGCATGAGGCAACTTATTCCTTCGTGGTAACTTATCAATATTAGTGGTTCACAGAATACATATATGTTCTTTCAAAATTTGAACATTAGGTATGTAGTCTTTATATAGTTACGGAGAAAAGTGGGTGAGACAGTGAGACATACGGACGGACAAGACAGAATGATATGACGAATCTTTGGGCCCCGCTTTTTGCAATTTGGCTAAACGGGAAAAGTCATGAGCGAGATATTAGCCCATTAAACCTCGTCGTGCCGCGGGGCACGAGCCTACTCGTAAAGAGTATATAGTCCTTAGTCACACGGACGTTACGCACAACGTATGAATATCTTCGCAGGCGTGCACACTGTGCACCGCCCAGGTTTCCTCACTATGTTTTCCTTCACCGGAACAGCGTTGGATAACGTACATATTGTAATTTCGAAAATTCGGACACACTTGAGTGGCGGGATTTGAACCTGCGCCCTCTAGATCGCTGACAACAGTTCACACCATTTGATTGAGCCACCGACGCTCTATATATAGGAAGATATAATGTACATTATATAAGTGTAGATAGTAGTAACTGAATAATCAAATAAACATTTATTTTTCATCATTATATTTATTATACCATATTATAATATTTGTACATCTCGTGAGACAAAGTACAGATCTAATCATGACCGTTCTAAGCCAAACACTGAACTTTTGTACATAACGATGATGGTAATCTACATACAGATTAAATGTTATTTTCCAATTTGTTAACTATTTACATAGAAATTGTCTATGACATGCTTCTCAACAACATACAATAGTAACAATAAGCAAAATGTAATATAGGTACTAATAATATTACTACAGGTATCTATAAATATGTATAAATATACAAGTGATACAACATAATATACAGACAGGAATCGTAACATTAATGATATATATTATTGCATCAATATTAGAATATTGTGATCTGGTATCTACATTAAAATTTTATCATTAAAAATAAATATTAGGCCATCACTATACTATCATATAAAAATATGTTTGCTGCTTACTTGCCATAATTATACAATAAAACACTAATGGATGATAACCAATGAAAATTAAGAAAACATCCTCAAAATCCTTAGATTTATAATTTAATCGTATTAATATATAGATTAACATCTGAATCATTATTATTATTATAAACATGTCAAGTGACATAGGACTTAACCCATTGAACGCCGGGAATCCAGACATAATCGATTTTCTATTGTGTCTGGCGCCACAAGGCGTTATTGGCGGTCAAAGGGTTCGGTCAAAGGGTTAGCATTGGAATGAAGTGAAATAAATCTTAAATTATCGCTGCGCGTGCGCTGGTTTCTTCACGATGTTTTCCGTCACCTTAAGAGCGTCGGATAAACGTTAATTTATAATTTCAAAATTCGAAAAGTTTGTGGCGGGATTGGAAGTAAAAATATAGGGATTTATATAAACCAGATACAAGAAGCCACTTATCTAAATTACGTTACAATCGAAAAAATAAAATTGATTATTTATTTCTATTACAATTAGTAATTGGTGTTGCAAGTGATAACAAATAATCTGCAATAAAAGACAACTTGAAAAAGCAAATGTCGTCGTAAATAGAAAAAAACTGTTTGAAAATTTTTTGTATTATTATGATAACACAATGGGAGCCCGGCATTGAGAGAAAATACTTAATAACAAAATAACGCACATTATATGTAAATATACTAGTAACTTAAAAACTAAAGAAAATATTGTATATATATTATGTACCTATACAAAATCACGTGATTTTGAGAACTCAATATAAAGAAGTTATTTTTGTTGGTCATAAAAATACAACAGAAAATATTGGTACTATTAAAATAGGCAACAGTTGGCTTTTTTAAATAAAAAGTGTAGAGTTGCGTATTTCACCTTCATACAATAGTACAATATTATTACAGAATTATTGCTTAATACAAGCCGCTGACAAGCTACTCCTAAATAATTAAGTATATAATGTAAGTATTGTGCACAAACAACACTACTATACAATTAATTGTGGACACCAAATCACAACAGCATACCTTCATCCATCAAATTATTTTCAAAACTGCACCCAATTCTGTTGACTTGCTGGTGTAGTTGGTTTTTGACTTGGAGCACTAAATAAACCAAAAAAAAACATTATTAATAAATACTTATATGCCCTTTCGACTTTTTGAAATACATTTTCTTTTGTCTGTAATTATGGGGTTGATCTACAGGCAAAAGTAGTTACTAAGTTATTAAAAACTTATTCAATGAAAACTATAATTTCCTTAACTGATACGGAATATATAGTCTTGAACTCAGTTTGAAAAAAAGTAACTGGTCTTCGACAGGACAAAGGAGACAGGCTTTTGTAGTAATTTTGATTTAGTATCAATCCTGCATGGTTCAAGATTAAGTGTTTCATATGTATGTCACCGGAAAATAATAAGAACTGCATATTAATTTATTTTCTAGGAAATTTATAAACTTACATAAGATTTAAATATCAGAGATAAATTTGCATTATACGGTTCATCATCATCAACTCATTAACGTCCCCACCGAGGGGCACGAGCCTACCCGTATAGGGTGTTCAGGCCTTAGTCATCCACGCGGGCTCAGTGCGGGTTGGCTGACTTCGCGAACAACCTTTGAATTTCTTCGCAGGAGTGCGCAGGTTTCCTCACGATGTTTTCCTTCACCGATATGGTTACATTTTCGTAAATTGATCAACATACCGAAATCACCCAAAGTACCACAGAGCAAGTAATCACTTAGTAGTGATTACCTGCTCTGTAGTGCTTTGGGTCAGTAATCAGCACTATAGTGCGTTTCATCGAATATTACCTATGCCTTTATGTTGGAGCCTTGTCTGTAAATGTCATTGGTACGATAAGACGCTCCCCTACGGGGCCTACGTTTTGTTTATTTAGTTTTATTTTCAACTGAGATCTTGCCCAAAACTTTGAAAAGCGGTGAAAATAAAACTGAATAAACAAAACCCACGGGATCATCTTATCGTACAATACCAATGACGAGGTACCAAATAATAGCATAGGTAAAATTTACCACAGAGCTATGAAAGTTTCATAGTGGCCATAATCAAAATAATTACTAATTACATCGTTTTACAGAGTTTTATGACTAAAAATTGGTTGTTAAGTTCACAGGTTTAAAGAATTTAATAAATATTATTATGCATAAATACGAGGGTCAAGTAAAAAAAAAGGTTCCCAACGCTGTACACTCGCCGCGCGACATGCTATGAGAAATCTGGCAACACCGCCATGTTCCTTGGTTCCCGCACTTTATTCTCTCACCCGAACGAAGTCAGTACGACGCTCAGTGCCGGCCTGACAGCCATCCGAGATGGAGCCCCCAATCGCTGTCACCGTCAGGTGTGAGATTTGATCAGTTATCCGTTTTTTACACGCAAAAAAGGTAAAACCTATTGAAATTCATAGGCAGTTGCAAGAAGATGAAACGTGGTGCCACTACGTTACCCCGGAAACGAAAATGCAATCACGACAATGGAAACATGCCGAATCGCCGCCACCGAAGAAATTCAAGCAGACGCTCTCCGCAGGAAAAGTGATGGCTACGGTGTTCTGGGACCGGAAGGGTGTCTTGCTTACCGAGTTTATGCCTACAGGGACGACAATGAATTCGGACAGATACTGCGAAACGTTGAAAAAACTCAAAAAAGGCCATTCAAAATCGTCGGCGAGGAAGATTGACCAAAGGCGTTAGGCTGCACCACGATAACGCGCGCCCGCATGTTTCCCGGAAGACCCTTGCCTTAATCGAGAAATTCGGCTGGGATGTGGTTGAACAAGCCCCCTAAAGCCCTGATGTTGCTCCCAGCGACTTTCACTTGTTTCCAAAATTGAAACAACACTTGGGTGGACACCGCTTCAGATCTGACGAAGAAGTACAGGAAGCGGTCACAAACTTCCTCAACGGCCTGGCGGCGGAGTTCTTCGAAGAGGGATTTCAAAAGAGAATAACTCGTCAGCAAAAGTGTATAGAAAAATCTGGCGACTATGTAGAAAAATAGTTTAAAGTACAAGCTTTCAGATGGTGTACTCCTCGATTATAATAAAAAATGCGTTACACCAGAAAAAATGTGGGAACCTTATTTTTTACTTGACCCTCGTACAAATTTTGGTATAATACATTTATAAACAATAAAGTTATTTATTGTAATGATTGTGTTTCAATCATTAGTATCATTAAATATATAAAAACATATACAATATTTGATGTCAGAAGTACTGGGATATGTTTGAAAAGTCTGATTGTACCAAAGTCTATGGACACAAGCATTGCCACTGACAACATCGACCATTCATTTGTATTAATTAAACACTCTTCTGTGATTGGTTAAAACTTTTAGAATGTTGCGAATGAATATTCGTAAATTTATACATTTACCATGAGACATTTCAAATTTTAATAATTTACGAGAAGCCCACATTTTCACATTAATAATACATTTTATTCCTAATTATTTATTTGCTAGGAATAGGCTTATTATTTAGGTAAAGAACATGATGGTGGTCAAGTACGAAAAAGGACTTATATTGGTTTTCAATAGAATATGTTCAAAAATATTTGGAATATTTGCATGTTGCAGTCAAAGGTAAAGTCTTTTCTTGTTGCTAAAGATCGCGTATTTTCTGCTACAATTTTCTGCCAGTTTCAGTATCATATTTTGGGCAGGAAAAGCACTAGTGCAATCATACTTGAATTGGAAATGCTGATGATAATGATTTTTACCTTCATATATGTCACAGGGAAATAATAAGCCTATTCCTAGCAAATATATAACTTTTCAGCCTCATAAAAAATATATAAATATCCACTGACAGCGCCATCTAGCCCCAAGTTAAGCGTGAAGCCTGTAGCATAGGTACTAAACATATTTATATACTTATTTTTTGTAAATACATACATTTTATACATAGAAAATACCAACACCAATACAGACATGTTCATGCACACAAACGTTTGTATTGCCGGGGATCAAACCCAGAAATAGTAGTAACCCTTGGTGTAGTAGCTGTCAACCATTACACTTAATAGGTTGTCATGCCTAAAATAGTGGATCAGTCCTGTAAGTAAAATCTAAACATATCTATGTAGTACATCAATAGCTTAATTATTATGATAAACTGTGCTTTAATGACAAAAAGATTCTCACCTAGCAGAATTAAATTCACCCCACTCAGAATTCCCAGCCTGAGGAGCAGCTGAAGGAGATGGCGCATGCTGTGGTGATGGCGGAGGAGGCAGTCTTGAGCCTCCTGGTGGTGGTGGTGGCAAAAGGCCGCCACCAGCTGTCAGCCCCCCGCCACGTTTAGCTCTAGAACCCTCACTGCCATCTTTTTTCTGAAATAAATCAGAATATTATTCAATTTTATAAAGTATTTTTTTATAAAATTCAAATATCAAAAGGCCAACCCTTAAAGTAACTAAAAAGAGAATTGCATCCAGTTGTTAATTTCATTGTTTATCTCACCATCACTTTAACAAAAGCATAACTTTTATGGTTACAAAAATAACTGAGATGGAAGCCAAAAACACAAGGTTTTATTCAATCCTATGGATTGTCCTTTTTTCATGAATTTTTTCACTTTCATTTTAAATTTATATTGATTTGCTCAATGGTCTTATCATAATTACTCAACTTACAGTAATTTTCATGTTTATCTTAATGGTTTCCCCTTCTTTGAAACCAAGATCAAGTTGTTGTTGAGGGGTCTGTTCTCCCTCCTGCTCTTTTCGCAACCATTTGAAATGGTCTTGTAAAGCAACATTGAGATCAAATGAGTCTGAGCGGTCACCAAACCCAAGTCCTATATATGCTGTTCGACCTGAAAAACATTAATAAATTTATATTAATTAATTGTAGCTTAAGTATCATAGAAGAAATAATAATAAAATTTCAAATGACCTTATTTTAGAATGAACCTAGTGGTTATAATGCTGACATTATAATATAGAAAACATTAATATGACTAATACAGTGGTTAAAGTACATTCTAAAAATTACATACCATTATCATCCTGAATTCTCACTACAAAATATCGAGAACTATCTGTAACAGCTTCGAGTGCCACCCCTGGATATTTATCTATTGGGCATTTGGCAAATAACTCTCCAGATGCCTTATCTTCCAACTTCATTATTAACTCCTCCCCTTTTGCAACTAGTCTCATGCGTCCAGTCCATTGCGGCTCTTGTAGATTCCAGTCAGCAGCCCTAGAAAACGCCTACTTTAGCAACTTTACTCAGCAGACAAAAGGGGTAAACAAAATAATACATTTACTTACCTGTAGCCTCTATTCGAAGTCTTAGGGGGTATTTTGAACACGAAAACTTCATTTTTAACAAGTAAAACACTTTCGTATGTTTCCATAATGCAGATCGAGTCACAATAATCTATATTATATACAAATATATGGAACAACTTCAATTATGAATGAAGCTAATAGAAAGCTACAACATGAATATATTTTGTTGAGAAATAGAAATATAATTATCGATGTGACGTGACAGTAGTATGTACACAGAAAAAAAAGACAAGTGTCAATTTTGGCAGGAAGTGCCAAGATTGTAAATTATTGGGCTCTGAAATAGAGATGAGTGATAAATAACGTCACAGTGAAAAATCACTATGATCCGCTAACTAAAGTGATCACTGTGATCTGAGACCATAGACATAATATAAGAAGACATGTTATAACTGTGACAAAGTCATGTCGGTTTTCAAAAGCTGCAAGTCGCAAATGGCGGATTTTATTAGGGATGGCGCCTCATAATATCGATAAGTTTTCAATTAGTTACCGCACTGATATGTTCTATAAGTAAATATTTTAAGTGTCTTTTTGAGTGAAATTCGTAGGTTTCGACCGTGCACCGCCATCGCACCATATCTCAGTCGGAGGACAAAAATGTGTTAGTATGCCTTATCGCACTTCCGCCTTTTACAGTGACATATAGATGGATGAATCATTGTTCTATGGAAAGTAATTGTGGAGAATAAGTAAACAAAAAACATATTTGTATTCGTTGTAAACAATGATTTAATACAGTATTGATCTTTACGTTATATGCTCACAAAATAACCGAGAAACTGTTCCGAATGTAGTAGCAACACACATACACATTTTTATATTTTGCGTACATTTCACTACTTGCTAAACAAAGTGAAAGTGTTGGCATAACAAAAACATTCAGAATAAAAAAGACGACTAATGTTTGCCACTTACGCCTCATTGTAAACATAAATATTCATTCCACCAATCACCAGACGAAACAATTTTCACTCCATCAATCACCAGACGGTTGACATAGAGTAACAGACACGAAACAATGCATGTTTCGATTTCTGTATAAGACTAACAACAAACAGCATTTTATTTTAATATGATTGTGGAGATTCCAAGAAAATGAATTTAGTTATAATTAATTGATTAAAATAAAAGAAATTACAATTAATTGTGACGCCACAATGTTCGATGTTAGAAACAGAGTGATCTTGCTAAGTTCCGCGGCGCGTGGTTGGGCCGGCGATGCACCTGTGCTGAGTCGGCTCCTTGGACGGTTGATTGCCGTAATCCGTATTTCGTATGTAAATTGGGGACGGCGCACGATCATCGATTCCCTTAGTGTAACAAACCTGTAAATAAAGCTCATTTTGTTTATGGAATCAAATAGTATATATACATTTTCTATTTTAGGTCATCTCTTTCAAAAGAAATGAAACACCAAAACGGTTTATGACGCGATCTCCATCTCACATTTGTTTTCGGTTTCTTTTAATATTATTATTTAATGGACTGAATGCAAAGAAGTCTTCGAAATATCCGTAAAATAATAATATGAAAAAATATATTCGCAAAGTGTGTAATTTCTTTATAAATAAACTGAATAAATTTGGACTTCAATACAAACTTTAAGAAATGGGATTGATTCAACCAATTTACTGCTCAATCGTATTAAATACCCTTCATACAAGAATACTCCCTATTTTTTTCTGCGGTAAAAATAGAAAATATAGAAAAGTAGAGAGTTAATTTTATAGAACCTATCATAATGGATCATTCTTAAAAATGAAAGTCGTCTAGATTTAGAAATCAAGCTTATTTCGAAGTAAAATTCAGATCTTACCGATGTAAAGATAAATCTGGTTCTTTCTTCCTTAAATTAGTACTGAATCCCACAATACAGCATGCAGGCATGTTTTAGCACACCAACTTGAGCTTTCATTGAGTTTTTTCACAAAAATAATTGGAATAATTCAGAGTCTTTGTAAAAAAGCACTATTTGTTTACTCACATTGACAGCTCAACTGTTACTCAAAATGTTTCTAGCAAATGGCGTATTTGCCACATTCTGATATCAAAGAAATCTATGCAAATTGTCAAATGTCACATATCTGTAGGGTTACCACATCAATGTCTGAGGCCGAGGAACAACGTTCCTAGATAACGTTTGTCGTTACACGTTCCGTCCGAGTATACATTCCGTCCTTGAAAAAAAGTAATTATAAATTTTATTTTTTAAAATGTTCTTAATTTGTATAATCTTTAATGACATTTGTTTCATAAATTTGACTCCACATTTATTTAACCTTTTTATTTGTATTGTTTTTTAATTAACATAATCTGAGCATTTATTGTATTCTAGTTTTTATTTATTATTATTCTTAGGTTTAATTTTTTAAAAGATTAATTATTTTTTAATCTTTGTTGTGAGGACCGCTTTCTTTGACTTGTCGGCGTGTTGGACTTTTCTATAAGCTGGCATGTTTCTTTGAATAAATAAATAAAAATAAATAAATACGCAAGCAGTCGCGCCTAGCCCGCGCGGAGCGCTGATCACAGTAGTCACTTCGGTCACGTCGTGACGTCGTCTAGCCGACTAAGCCGACTCGCGCCTAGCTTGCGCGGAGCGTTGATAGCATTTGTCACGACAGTCGTTCCGTGAGTCGTCATGACCGGCTTGGTCGGCCATTCGGTAAATCGGCTTTCGCTTTGTCGCTGCACTCACATGACAACAGTAGATAATGCGATAAAAGATACAACACAATAACATTCCACAGAGCTACGTTCAAATAAAAACGGCGGATTATATATTTAATGCGTCATAATATTTTCATTCAGGAGATAAATTATTTTAAATAAATCTTTAAACTATTGAAATTAAAATTTAAATTTTAAATCATTGTAAATAGTTGATTCAAAATAATGAACAAGTCACATAATCTATTTTATAAATTAAAAACAGCTTTCTCTGTCCACTAAATGGTTTGAAAAAACAGCTTACGATAGTAACAAAAACTTGCATCAATTGACATCTATTTAATATTTTAATATTATCAAAATGAGTTTCAAATGCGGCAGTCATAAGCCTGTAAAAGTGTGAAGTTATTTTGAATTAACTTATTTTATTTTTGGTTTTTCGTTCCTTTTATTTACTTTACAAGAAACAACACAAGTTAAAGCCGAAACGCATAACCACCAACGAGCCGAAACTCGTTGAGAAGAAGTCCGCGGAAGGATAACTATCATTATCAACTCGATGCCTGTATCCATTCAATTTCAATTTAAATTACAAAAATGTTAATGTATAAACTATTGCGAACATTGTCTCTCATAATAAATTAGACAGTTCAAAAGTAAAAATCCAATCAAACCGGCAAAAAATACTTATATGACAACTCTTAAAAGTACCTATTAGGCGGCGAGTCTCTTGCAATAATGGTTATGTGGTATTAAATCACCTTGATTTTTTTAATTCCGCTTGCAAGAACGCTTTCACCTTACTTACTTATCCAACCGAACTTTTTTACATCTACTGATATCATGAACAATTCTATAACACTTTGATGAAGCTAGAAATTCACCGAAATCTGTTATTATGATCATCACTTACCATCATCATGTTCATTAATTGTCCTCTAATATTTCGTATTCATGACTCATTTACTGAAAGAAATTTACCAATGCAATTGACCTTAGCCTGCTCCTAATTGAACAAATATAAAACTGTCTGTCAGTGTCAGGTGACAAATTATAGTGATCTGATTATGTCAAGGAAGGAAAGGAATGTCAAATAGTGTGTTTGAAATTAATATTATAAATATTCAATAATCAAGCAAGTAGTAATCAGTACGTAAATACCTATAATACAGCGATATAGTTCCTCCTCAGAAATGGCTTACAACGTAAGTAAATGCAATACTTTACTCCAATTCTTAGGTAGGTAATTTTTCATTAAACATTTAATTTTAGCTTTCAGATAAAAAGTGTATTTTCACTTTTAAATCTGAATTGTCTTGTTTCTTATACTGTAGAATTGGTCTTATTTATTGCTTACTGGCACTGATGTTTGGGTGTAACTTATTTGTGTGTCTTTAAATCAGATCATTGTTACTAGGGTTCAATCTTTTTATCAAAAATGTGTCTAAAACTTTCATAGCTATCGATTCTTCTAAAACATGTT
This sequence comes from Leucinodes orbonalis, assembly GCA_019425675.1. Lineage (NCBI taxonomy): Eukaryota > Metazoa > Arthropoda > Insecta > Lepidoptera > Crambidae > Leucinodes > Leucinodes orbonalis. The sequence continues at coordinate 157,831 of PQWD01012339.1, forward strand.
CTGTTTTTATTAATTAAAGTAATAGAAATAATAAATTTATTCTGATGATAAACAATCATATTTTACACAAGACAATTACATTCCACTCTGTTCCGAATTCACATTTGAAATATCAATTTCAGCTATTTTATTTGAATAAGTTAGTTTGAAATCTCTTTTTTACCAAAAAAAAAAGCTTAATGAAAACAAAAACAAAATTGTTTATCCAGCAGCTGATAGAATCTTATCTAGTTTAAAGATAAATGTAGACAGTTATTCAATGTCAAACTATGTATAATAAAGCTATGTAGCAATTTAATTTAAAATATGATGCTTTATTCAGCAATAAGTTGTTTCAAACACTTCATGCTTAGTACTGTATTTATAATAGCTGTATGATTATAATTATTCAGATAAAGGACAGAAATACAGAATTCATTAAGCATCAACAATTTTAAAGACTGAACTCAACCTTATTCAGCATTTGGCTATTCCTAAAGCTCTTATGCAAACTATATTCACCTTGGAACTGTAAAATGTACTATATGTGTACTTTTAGCTGGCTTATGTGTTACTTGGGCTACTATCAAGTGCTGGGATGGGGATAGATTTCCCTTGCAAGCAAAGCACGCTATACCAACTTCACTAGCTACAGTGCCCTTATCCCGAATCACAAAAGTGCATAGCACTCTTATGTTAAATAACTGTCGATACATGAATATCTGGCACTGCGGTGGTACCTACCTAGACAACTCAATATTGAGTCTACCATCTAGTAAATCTGGTTTGTTGATTATTGGTGGGCTTTAATGCCCATTTAAAGGCGAGATCAGGGTTCCCTACTTTATAATAAAATATTGTATGTTATTTAATGAAATTGTACTCTATACTTTACAAAAGTATTACAGTACGCGAACATACTTTATTTGCATAATTTGATTTGATACTGCTGATTTTAAAATTAGTCGTAAGTACTACACACTAACAATACTACTACAAACATTTAAAATAGTTTTTATTAACTTATTTTTGTATTTATAGATGATTGGTATTTGGTAGAAATAGAATATTTTTTACAGAATAATTTTAGTATCGGAAAGGATTACAATTTCTATTACAAAATGCAACACATAATAACCAATGTACTTTAAATGCAAAAATAAAAGGAGGGAACCCTATTCTATATATCAAAACACGTCAATCTGAGTCTGCTTCACGAAAGAAAGAAGTCCCGCAGACATTGCGCTACTGTCGCTAGACGGAATGATACCAGTAATGAGAAAAATATTGACCTACTTTAAATTTAAGGATAACTATCAAAACTATCTTCATATTCAAATAAAATAAGTTTAATATTCTATACAATAAAGAAAAAACACATTTAAGATATGTTGTCATTTTGTATTTATGTACTCTTTAACTGGCGCAGTTGCATATATTCAACAGACACTTACAATTTTTCTTTTGTGTCTGGTATCACGGCGGTTCATAGGTTAAAGATGAAAATGTTACTTACTTTTCATACATTAACCCATTATGTTTCTGTTATGGTGAAATATGATTGAATATTGTTTATTAATATTTTAGGTTACTCTGGCATTAGCTGAAAAAAGTGATTAACTCTTTAAGTGTATTTTATTCTGAGCTATTGCCTTTTTGCACGAAATTTATGTGTGGTTTGCAGTTTACGTATAATAATTTTGTGTTTAACAATGATGTCGTGTGTTCGTTTTTACTTATTTATTAAAAACCACAAAATGTCTTAGAATAAGACGTATTATACTCAAATGCAATCTCGATAAACTCGCGAGCCCTTTCTTTTTCGTCCGAGATCAATCTCGTTATAAAAGGCTGAGATCTCGCGAGAACGAGATTTCATACCCTTAATGGACCGCATTAATGATGCCACTCTTACTTTATTTGTGTTGCTTGTATGTTTTTTCCGGCCCATTTGCAATTAAATTAAGAAAATAAAAGAAATTTTATTTAATTCTACATACCTAATTTCGAATACGTCTTAATTATTGTTTAATGTTGTCTCTTACAAAAATTAGTTCAATAGTGAAAATCCAATCAAATCGGCAAACAATATTTATATGGCAACCCTAAAAAGCACCATTAATGGCGGTGATGCTCTTGCAAAAATGGATGGATTGTATTAAATCACCTTTATTTATTTATTCCGCTTACTATAACGCTTTCGCCTAAAATTAAATATCTTCAATCAAAAATTTTTACAACATTTTGTATCATGAACAATCCATATAACGCTTTGATGCACCTTAAAACTCACCTGAAGGTATCACAACAAACAAATTCTTAGGATTGACAAACAACAATATGGCCGATCTGTCCAATTAAGTTACACAAATCGCCGCGGGACTTCTTTCGTGAACGGGGAAACAGACTATGCGATCACGACACTAATTGACATAATATCAAGTGTGACTGCTTCAACGCATTTATTCTCGCGAAAATGTCTTTGATGTACCGACAGTCGTGTTATCGCCTAACGGCAAACGGCGTTGTAATGACGTTGAAAATTATCGCGTTTATGTGGTGGCCACACCTGTAGTAAACGCCCATGAACGCTTTATTTTAATTCCCATTGGTGTGGCTCCAGGGTTACGAAATGGAACATGAGTTTTGCATGCGATGAGTTTTCCTTAATATATAACTCGAAAGTAAGTCCAAATTTATTAAGCTAATCGAAATGTCTAAGCTCAGCATGAAGCATTCAATATTGGGGCCCTTTTTGCTTAAATATCATCTAAATAGACGTTATTCAGCCAAGTATACAGCTTAAGCTTTGAATAATTACTCTTTTATTCTTATTGAACCTTAAAGTTACTTGGGAGAGTTTTGTTTACGACGTTAAACGTTGTTCCTAAGTGTATTGTAAAATATCTAAAGACTTCATTAAATTAAGAAATTTTTGAGTTATGAACTTCACAAAGTTTTTATTGTAAATTTCTTTTTGTTTGTTTATAACCCACAATATTTATAAATATATACATAATAACAAAATATTGTCCTATTTTACCGAATGTTTAATACTAATATTTTGTTAGAAATCACAATTATAATATCACATGACAGATGTATCACTACTTGACAGTTGATACCTCCGCAAAGCAAGTAATTTTTAGAAAATGGCGGCCGAAGCTATCGCCCTAAATATGTCGTATTGTTGTTCGAATATGTTTTTAATATTATTACAATGCAAGAATTTCTTGAAGTGCGAATAAGTGTAACAATTTGTGGAAAAACTTTTTATAAGTGCTTTTCTTCCAATTGAAATTATGTAAGAACAAAGACGGAATCATTCCCTTCGTGGATGTATTTGGCAACTACACAAATGTATGAAAATGGGAGTCAATTATTTGTTGTTGTGTATGACAATATTCCTTTTGATACGAGCTTCTATGGAGAATGAAAGCTATGAATGCCCCCAGAAATGCGATTGCTTGGAGCAATACGTGGATTGTTCACGAAAGAATCTTGTATCTTTGCCAAAAATTCCTCAGTGGGTGGAACAATTGGATCTCAGTTATAATCGATTAAATGAAAATATAAATGCAGATTTTAACAATTTACCCAGTTTGAAGGTATTAAAGTTGGATAAAAATCTGTTGGAACACATACCAAGCATAAACAATGGGGAGATTCAGGAAGTTAGTCTTAATAGAAACAACATTGGTTCTATAGACACGGGTCATTTTCCTGCCAATAACTCTATAAAAATATTGAATCTTAATAGCAACAGAATAAAAGTTATTCATGAAGGAGCACTTAATAATTTATCTAACATGGTCATACTGAAGTTGAACCGAAATGAAATTACTTCACCATTACCAAACCATTTGTTTAAATACCAATCTAATTTAAAAACGTTGGAACTTAATCATAATAAACTTCATGTCATTAATGGTCTCCTCTTCCAAGGTTTGTCAAACTTGACAACTTTAAAAATAAAGTATAATAATATTGACAATATTATGGATGGTGCCTTTTTTGGATTCGGATCTGTGAATTTACTACAGTTAGATCATAATAAAATTAGAAGTATAACTAAGGGATGGATGGATTAGAATCCTTGCATACTCTGTCCATGTCAAACAATTTGATCAGAGAAATTGACCCTGGCAGCTGGGAGCTGTTTGCTAATTTGAAAATACTAGATTTGTCCCATAATTATTTAATTGAAATTGAAGGACGCACATTTCAGTATCTCAAAAATTTGGAAACTCTTAACTTGAGTTACAACAATATTTCATCAATCTCACAAGAAGCTTTCAGTCACATGGTCCAATTGAAAACACTTTTATTAAATAACAACAAAATATCTTGGACTGTAGAAGATATGTCAGGGCCATTTTCTAAATTGCATAATTTGATGATCTTTAACTTGGCAGCTAATCATATAAAATCCATAAATGCTAGAGCTTTTGAAGGACTATCAAATCTTGTAGATTTGGATCTAAAAGGTAATAATATAACATCCATACAACAACATGCTTTTAATGCAATGTCAAAACTAAGAAATTGCATCTTAATTCATCATCTCTGCTTGTGATTGTAATATTTGTGGATGGTAAAATGGATGAGAGAGCAAATAGAACAGAAGTATTACTGCCACTTGTGCATATCCTACAGAAGTCAGTGGAGAGCCAGTTACTAAACTTCGAGAGGAAAATTGTGGAGATTCACCTAAACCAAAAGTTATAGAACATCCAAAAACACATTTGGCTATAAAGGGGCACTCTGCAAATTTAGTGTGTTCTGCAACATCTAGCCCTTTTAGTAATATGACATTCTTATGGAGAAAGAATAATGGCAATTTGAGCAATCCAACGTTCAAGAAAATATAACCATACCTTTGACAGGTCAATCAAAAAGCTACTTCAATTTTAATAATACCAAATGTAACTCATGCTGATTCTGGAAAATACCAATGTATTGTCAGTAATAAATTTGGCACTACTTATTCATCAAAGGCAAAAGTAAACATTGTAACATTTCCAAAATTTATAAAAACACCAACAAATGTGACAGTGAAAACAGGGGAAACTGTGACACTGAACTGTGCTGCTACTGGTGAACCACCTCCAGAAATATCTTGGAAAAAAGATGGTGGTAATGACTTTCCAGCTGCTCGAGAAAGAGAAGAATGAATGTAATGCCAACAGATCACCTATTCTTTATAGTGAATGCTAAAACAACAGATATGGGTATATATAGCTGTGCTGCTAAGAACCCAGCTGGCACTATCATAGCAAATGCAACATTGACTGTACTTCAGGAGCCAGCATTTGTGAGAGTTATGGAAAACAAAGAAGTGACTAGTGGAGATTCTGTTGTATTACAATGTATGGTATCTGGATCACCAAAACCTCTTATAAAATGGCTAAAAGATGGTTCGCTTATAGGACACATTGAGAGATATTACTTAACTGCTGATGACCAGTTGCTTGTTATAATTGGTGCAGAATCAAGCGATGCTGGGAGATATGAATGTGAGATAACAAATGAACTTGGTACAAAAAAGCATATGACAGAGTTAAGAGTACTTCCACCTGTTGCTATAATGGTAAATGAGGAAGATATGACTGGTATAATTATTATAACAGTGGTGTGCTGTGCTGTTGGTACATCAATAGTTTGGGTAGTCATAATAATACCATACAAGAAGACGCATGGCCAGGCCCGTGCCAAATTATCCCACCGAAAGTGTAAAAATGACACAAATAGTGCATAGTGATAGTGAATCCCCGCAAATATTTCCAGACAATTTATCTGAACATTCTTCTTGCAAAGATAGTGGGACAGGTGATTCAGCAAAACAGACAAGTTTTGATGGCATGCCAGCTGATAGAAGTGAACAAGTTCATTTTGAGAGTGCTGTGTGTCGTAGTTATTCTCCAGTGCCTGAAGCACATAAACTTCTTCCTTCTTCATTCAAACCATCTATTCAAGTGTGTGTGAATACATCTGTTTCTCCAGCTACTTATAGTTTTTCTAGTCACAGTGATAACATTTAGGTTAGCCAGTATATTTTTGAAATATAATAACATACATTGCATTTTCACTATTTACTTTTGAATATGTGAACATTTGTTCATCACATCTTTTAAGTGTTTTCTTATTTAAGAAAACACTTAAAAGATGGTTTGATATATTTCAAATAACAAAGAATCTTATTTTTTTTTAAGAATATTGCAAATAAAATTAATGACTAAGTATTATTAAACTGTACATTATTGATTGTACTGTACATCATGTCGGACTCATCTGTATGTATTTATAAGATGCTCCTTCAGTTGACAAGATTTTATATCAGTTTATATCAGTAACAATCTGCTTTTGTTTTTATACTGTTCTTGTATTTAGTGAAAAAGCATTGTTTTGGCATCTATGAACTTGTTTGCTTAGTACAAAAATAACAAACTTGCCAGTATTGGTTTTGAAGTAAGACTGAATGTCATTTAAGTAATTATGAACACTGTTATTTTCTTTTAATAAAGCAACACCTATTTAATAGGAAGTTCAAAATGTACATATTATTATCTAAGTTATTTTAATGCCACTTTTTTATATTGTTAATTATCAACTTGCATGCAGGTACAATAAGAACTTACTCTTGAAATAATAGGAAATTTGGTTACTGTATGAAAAAAATCTCCCATAGAATTTATATATCTCGCAGAACCTAGACCCATATAATTTTCAAAACAGTTATGTCAACATTAATGCCTACCTACCTACATGTTAATAATGAATAAGTGACACACCACTTCTAATTTATTTTTTATATGTTTGACTTCTCTTCAATCAATCTTAGTAAGTGGAAACTATACTTAGAAAATAATCATACCTATAAAAAATATATTTATCAATGGATTGCAGTAATAAATGTAATATTCTAGCAATGAGTTTTCTATTACTAAACTAGTAATAGGTAATAATTATATGGATGTGATTGCCATGAATAATATTTGAGAAATAAAGTAATATTTAATGTGTAGTAAATGCTTTTATTCGTTTGGTACTCTTCAATTTAGGCATTGAATTTAGATTTTAATTATGCATATGGTAGGGTTTCAATGTGTTAAAAAAGAAATGTATCCTTAATTTAAAATATTGTGGCAAATCAAGATCTTACACATCTTTGTATGAATTTTTAAGACAATAAAATGTAGTACTTGGTTACTACTTATGAATAATTAATTTTTTTAGTAGATATCTATTATAAATCATAATATAAAGATAACCAAATTATTCTACTTCAGATGACCCTTTTTGCATAACTATTTTCTAGACTTCAAGTATGTTGAAGAATAAGTTTTGTTTTATAAGATATTTTTTGTTTGGTTTGCAATAATTCCGTGTTTCCAATATCTTTAAATAGGAATAGCGTGTAAGACTGATATGCCAACTATTTGTCGTTTAAATCGGATTTATTACACAATAACATTCAATTTATTACATAGGTACTAATAGAATTAATGTTTCATTAAAGTATATTAAATTTAGGGGCACAAATAGGTTGTCTAAACTTTAACTTGTTGAATACATTGATTGCTAAATTATTTTGAAGATATATATTTTTACTGATTAACACCATCAGCAAATATGGTGATTAAATTAAGTTTCAATTTGGCAGCATTATGTTATATTTTTACCATATTAAGGATTAGCTTTTATTATACATTATTAATATAGTTTAGTATACTAATGCCAGTTTGCTAAAACTATGTCGTTTCTATTTGTAATTCAATGTGTCTTGTTATTATAAATATAAATACGTAAGCATTTTTACATGATTTTCGATACTAAACCCGCGGTTTTATACTGTTTTATAATAAACAATTCTTCAAAGCTGTATGTACATAAATAGATTATTATTTATACTCTATGGATTAAAGTTGATCTTAAGAACTACGAAATCTTTTATTTGTAAGAAATTATACCTTACTAATTTTTAATAATTCGCAGGTATAGATGCAAAAAGTACCTATCTTAAACTTTCTTTTTTTTAAATGTTTTATTTAAACCTATTTTTGAGGTTTATTATAGGTTTAAAATTATTTTCCATTAGAATTTGACGAGATGTCGGCTACTACACCCAAGGGTTCAGTATCCGGGTATTACAAACATTTATGTGCAGGAAACCTTCATGCACGCCTGCGAAGAAATTCAAAGGTTGTGCGTGAAGTCGTCCAATCCGCACTGGGCCCGCGTGGATGACTAAGGCCTAATCACCCTATACGGTAGGCTCGTGCCCCTCGGTGGGGACGTTTAATGAGCTGATGATGATGATGTGCATGAATATGTCATGTATGATATGTATGTATTTACAAAAAATGTGAAGGTACGTACAAATTCAACAGACCTGCTGTATAAAACTGCGCCGGACCAACCCAATTGTAACATTAGATAGTACCATTTATGGTATAAAATTGCTTTTATATTTTCCCTATGAACTAAATATATGAAAATACCCAGACCAAAACAAACAGACATGTTCATTCACATATTTCATTACCTACTCCGAGGTTATAGGTTATTTTATAAGATTACAATAAATTGAAATGTGGCTGGAGCCTCCATTTAAGCGTAAATTGCCTGTGTTAGTTGAGTTACAAATAAAACGTTGCCGCTCCAAGAAATAATAAACACGCGTATTAGGATTTTTCGTCTTTGTGAACTCTAAAAATATTGTAAAAGTGTACCTAACTAATAAAAATAAAAAGTTATCAATACATATATCGTATTCTCAAGTTAATAATAATAAACTAACATGTGTCACAGTTTAAACAAATTTATATTTATTTGAAACGGGTTTTAAACTTTAGATTTTGGTTTAAAACGGTTTATTTGCAACTCTATTCGCAGGCATGTTTCGAGATAACATGTAAATACGTATTCAAAGTAGCAAATTCGGAGTTACCGCCGGTTCCAAGGAACAAAATGATTGCTCAGATGAGTGCATGTCTGACGTTGTAAGGGCCTTCATTTTCAAAGGTGAATTTTCATTTCACCCTCTTCAACTCGGAATCTGCATTTATCGCTGTCACTAAACTTCAATTTGTGATTCAAACTTGCAGTGCCCTGACATTGGTTTACTCCACTTTAAAGATTCGCTTATTCGAGTAGGCACCAAGGTGAAGGGTTGCTCATTTGTAACAAATACAAGCTATCGAATGTATAGGCTCCTGGCAACTGTCGCAAGTAATTTGGCGCAATAGTCTTATTTGTTAGCCTTTCCTTTAGTTCATTGGCTTTTTTACTGCAGATTATAAGTTTTTATTCTGTTGTTTGCTCTTAGATCATTTTGCCACCTACTAAAGTGCCAATACCCTCTTGCACATACACATACAATACCTACGTACCTAATATTGTCCAATGCTAGTGCTACGCTTGCTATGACACGGTCTCTACTCCTAAACTCGTAATAGGTAAACGTTGGATAAGGTAGTGACTATGATATTTTGAACGTCTCGATGTTATGAGCGACTAAAATGTTGACAACAGAACACTTTGTTTGTACCGATATAATTGACCTTTTGGTTGTATATATCTATATTATTGTCAATTTATTTGGATACGCTAAGACTATACAACCAAAAGATTAGAACTAGAACACATTTTTTAACACCGTCCATTGCGGTTAAATCTAATTATTTCAGTGGCTTATACTCTCACACATATTTTTTTATCTTTGCACTATTGGAAATGTGTTTAAGTGTTAATGCTAAGTATTAGTCAATATAAAAATATGTGTTAAACCTTCATTAAAATAAGCTGTATGTTTCTTTAAATAAATAATGAAAAGTGTTAAAATAATTGCTTTTCAGCAACCATATGGACAACCGGGTCAACCTGGGTATGGAGGTCCTCCAGCTGGTGGTCAACTCGAAATGGGACATGGCCCATACCCTTCAATAGGTGCTGGAGGAACCGTGGCGCCACAAGTTCAGCAATGGTTCCGGGCCGTAGACAAAGATCAGTCCGGCTTCATCACCGCGCAGGAACTTAAAGCTGCCCTTGTTAACGCCCAAGGACAAACTTTCTCGGAAACTGCGTGCAGATTAATGATAGGTCAGATATAATTAAAAACAAATACAATACATGAAAATTATCATCGCTATTGCACATACAGCAAGAAAGATATATCTCAAAATTTTCGTGATCATTATGTATGCAGGTACTGGGATTTAGCTTTGAAAAAAAAAAAAATTTTATTACATACTCAGTACTCTTTTATTGATAGTCAGTGACTGCATGTGCACCTTTTGGTTAGTGTAAGGATGGGGTTACTAATCGAGAGTTGCACACGTAACACTGATATTTAATTTGTAGTATCTCACCACAAATACGTAGGTAAAATATACAGTAATATGTATATTATACTGTGTTATTATATATATTACTGTGCCATCTGCCATCTAGACCCAAGTTAAGCGTGAAGCCTATATTATGGGTACTAAACAACGGATAAACATACTTATATACTTTTTTTGTAAATACATACATATTATTACATAGAAAACACCCAGACCATTACAAATAGACATGCACACAAATGTTTGTACTGCCCGCTTGGTGTTGCAGGCGACCTCTCAACCGCAACACCAAATGGGTCGTCGTCGGTTGGTGTTCCTTTGATCTAATAGTGTTTACTGCATATATATATATATATATATATATATATATATATATATATATATATTGGACCCGCGTGGGTTACTAAGGCCTATACATACACCCCTTACGGGTAGGCTCGTGCCCCTAGATGGGGACGTATAATCACCTGATTATAATGAAGGTACCGACGTTTAGTAGGTAGTAGATTTAGATATTATCTATCTTATATAATAATGTAAATGGTATTAAAAATACCAATTACCTATACTGCTGTTGGTGGTATGGGCCAGACCGGACTTCCTAGGGCGGTGACGCCAACGGGATGATTTGCAGTCCCGCGTTAAAAAAAATACTTATTATCTAAGAATTATAAGTCTAAGAAAGAGCTAAGTTTCACATGATGTGTTATTAATTGTATTTCATTTATTTACAGGTATGTTCGACAAAGATAGATCGGGACATATCAACCTTGAGGAATTCGACAAACTGTATACCTACATAAACCAGTGGCTGGCGGTGTTTAAAACGTACGATACCGATCAATCTGGTCATATAGACGAACAAGAGCTGTCTAAAGGTAATTTTGTACTTAATAAAAAAATTTGCTATGAGTATAATATAGTCTTTAGGGTAACAATGGGATATTAGACTCCATTGTCCATGTGTCAGTTACCACACTGAGTGATGACCCGCGATCGCTATAATTTTACCGGCGTTGTACTTACACAATGGCTATCTATAAAAGTAATGCAAGTCGTACTCACAATTGGCATTTTTTTTTTCTTCAATAAATGTTTGAGTTGTATGAATATTAACGTTATATATCTACCATAATTACTAATGTATTTTAATCTCAAAAATTGCTTTATTAGATTTAGCAGTAAGTTTAACTTTATCTGTTTCAGCTTTGTCACAAATGGGATTTCGATTTACACCTGAATTCATCAATTTCTTATCAAAAAGGACTGAATCTTCTGAGGGAAAAATATCTGTGGACGAATTCATTGTTTTATGTGTTCAGATTCAGCGGTTCACTGAAGCATTTAGAGTTCGTGACACTCAGCAAAATGGATCAGTGACAATTGGCTTTGAAGACTTTCTAAATGTAGCTCTAAGTTGCTCTATATAAAAAATGTGCACCTGTGGAAACATTCCTTGCTGCTATTTGACTGATATTACAACTGGAATCAGTGAAATTTAGCTATCAATAAGACAAAGCTTTTCGCGTACATGCATCTACCTCAAGTTTAATAAAGAGAATAGTGGAAAATATGAATAAGATAGATCCAATCTCCCAGTGCTTTTCGAAATTTCTCTTACTTAAGCAATAGCACTTTGCTGCTGTCTGTAAAATTCACCTGCAAGAGCTTTTATTTCTTTAAGTATATGAAATAGAATATTGATAAAAAATAATCTTATGTAGCATATTATATTTTTTTATTTCAAAACAATGCGTATTTCGTTTTTTACTTAAAATACTCCTAGTTTTATGTGATCTCATCATACATTCAAAACTCCAGTGATAAATCTGAAACAATAAGATACATATATTTACAAGTAATCTAAATACATATTATATAAAATTTTTGAATAATATTTTGTGTTGTGTCATATACTTCGCTGACACATATTCGTTATTCTCCCACTTATAGGTTCCTTAATACTTTAATTGGGGAACAGGCTGTGGTCATATTTACAGAAATATAAAAACGATATGACACATTTTTTTCCCCAAAGATTGAGTTTAAAGGCTTGGATGACAAGCGCAGGGAGTATTACGAAAAATTATTACTATCATTATTTATTATATTAGTGAGTCACTCACTATTAACTGACTCGCTCATTCAGTTGAGTGAACTGATTTGTGTTTACTTTGTAAACTAAACAATATAAAATAACACAATTAATAAAATATACTAAACATAGAATAAGGGGGAAACCTATGTCCAGAAGTGGACTGGAATGGGTTGAAGAAAATTCCCATCTGTGTTTTATGTTCCCATTTTATTTTTTGATTCTTTTTAATATTTTAAGGTATTGAGGGTCAGCTGCGTAAGGCTGTATAGATTCAGAAGCTTCAATCTACTTTGGATCTTATATCTTTTTCGCAGGGCAAGCCTTATGTAGTTGTCTTGGCAACATTTTAACTGAAATATTTTTGGTGGGATCACTTCTATAGGCAATCGGAATTTAGTTTTATTGCTAATATTTAACTTTCACAACCTGTAAAGTGCAGTGCTAGACTAAGGGTTTACTCCACTATGATGAAGCATATCACCATTACGTCCGTAATTGGCAGGTGGTTTGGAGACTGCAGTACCTATGGAAGGTTAGATGCAATGCAATCAAAAACTGCTGTGAATAGGTTGTGATCTCTGCTATTTGTTTTAAACCTAAGCTGTCTCTTACATCACCCACAAGAAGAGCAGGGATGTAATTTAATGCTAATTTCCTATTCCCACATAGATTTAGTGATATCTTATGGGGTTTTTAATTTAATATTTTCCTTAACACAATGCTGTATACTTACTGGCATCCATTTTTCTTCTCATAGCTTCAGCTTTCTCAATTGAAAATACAACTTCTTGGAAAGCTTTAACTGAAGTTTTCATATTATTCTGATGCAGGGTACTATCCTTAGTGCTGTCATCTAACAAGGAATGTATAGTTGGTACTTCATCTAATTTCATTTTCCTTGCATTGTTTGGTTTGAATACAATGGATACTTTCCCTGTTTTAGGATGAATACTAAATGGAGATTTTAACAAGTGATTAAATCCCTTTGTGACATTTACATCGAGTCTGGGATAGCAGTACTGGATTTTAATTTCTTCAACTAAGTATTTGAATTTTCTCATTGCAAATCCATTCTGAAAAACAAATGCAAAAAAATAATATTAAATTTTATTCTTTGGTGGTTAGGTTATGGACAGAAAAATAGGTAAGACTGCTGCTTTTGCAACACTGTTGAACAAAATGTGCTATGTCTTGTCTAGTTATAAGTTTTATTCAATAGTTTACATAGTGATGATTGATTTAGAATTTTTATTTTATTTTATAGTGTTCAGGACACTCACGTGATGGTAAGTGTTATACATACCTGACCATGATAGAGTAGCATTGATTACGACCAACAACTGATAGGCAGTTATTATTCTCCATCAATGCTGCACTACGCCCAACACCAGAGGCAACAGATGTTAGGTCTCTTATACCCAGTTATTTTACTAGCTACAGTGCCCTCATCCTGAAACACATAAGTGTATCATAATACTCTTGTTTAATGGGATGGCATCTAGCACTGGCATGGTACCTACTTAGATGACTCAGTACTGAGTCTACCACCAATCACATTGTCCAATTAAATCATATACAAATGTTAATGAGTTTGATATTTACCTCTCTACAATAGCTTTCATAGATATTGATGAAGTGGTTCCACCTTTCCAAAGATGATTCTGGGAGTTTTTCTAGTTTCTTTTCAACCTGTGATCTTAGAGTCTCATCTGGTATTAATTTAAGAAGACTCTTCAGTCTATCTGTGGTACCAAAAAATTCTTGATCTATGAGGATCTCTTCAAAGTACTTGTCAATGATATCAAGTGCACGCCTGAAATCCATAAAAGCAGTTAAAAGTACATGTTATGTAAATAACATATAAATATAAAAATGATTTGTAGCAACTGTACCTAATACTTGTGTGTAGATTATCTGATCCTAAGAAGACTTTCTTGCTTTGATTTTCACCACCCATTATTAAACAAAGGTAATCTGCTACAGCCCCTCGACCTGGACTATCAAGTGTCCTAGCTTCATAGTCAGACACCCAACAATGTATACCTCTTCTACCAGAAAACACCCATAGTATGCTTTGGAAGCCAAAATCATCTTAAAAAAAATTATAATATGAAAGTAAAATTTTTAAAAAGAAATACACACAATCTAATCTCATTGAGTTTTTATAAAAGACTGTTTAATAAACATAATTACATTTAATTAAAATACCTTTTAATGCCTTGTCCAATATTTCACAAGCAATGACCATAAATTTCCAACACTTTTCACAAACATTTGCTTCTTGACAACATGTTCTTACTTCATCATAATCAGTAAGATCGATATCAAATACCAGTTCTCTCGCCAATACAATTGAATCATGCCTGGCAACTGAGGGCCTGCAATTGATAATAAAGAAATTAAAAGCATTGTAACTTAACTCCAGCGTCACAAAGCATCAATACTATACATACTTTGTATTATACACCGCACCAATATCTAATTTATATGGGCATTTCTTTTGTAACAGTGTTTGTAGTTCTTTTTGATCGCTTATAGATAAGTAACGTAAATATACGTCATCAGCTAGTGTAAAAGACAATTCCCTGTTAGCGAGTGGGTGGGGACTACTTCCACAAGTTAACCATCTGCAGAATATATTTTGAGGAAAAAACTTTGTGTAATAAATGGGCAACATATCAGAAAGTACATTTTCATCTTGACCAACCTGCAAACAACAAAACTGATAATGAAACTAAACTACGAGACTTAATAAAACATTTCAATACAATTGAAATACCATTTCTATAGAAACATAAACTAAAGTAGGAATCAAATGAAAAAACAAATAGGTAAAATAACATTTATAGTTTGAACGTATGTCAATGTCAAATTTGGGCGCGAATATTTGACAAATAATGGAACGTTCAATAACCTTAGGCCCAGAACCTCGGAGTAAGTCTAATAACCCTACTAGCCCGGTTCCATCTGCGGGTGACATATTGAATGAATGATCATTTTCCTAACAAATATTGGATAAAAATATTAAAAATTACTGAGACAAGCACCAATTGGGCAGTATTTATCTATAATTTATTATGGTGGTGCGGTGATTTATAAAATCAGGTACCCGCAGAGAATATAATGAAATACTAAAGGCAGTATTCCGCTGCAGAGATTAATAGAAAAGTTAATCTAGTTGAGTATAATGGAAGTCAACATAAGAATGCTTTTTTATAACCCTTATGGTAACTTGGAGTAAGTTGCATTTACATTTTAATTGTTTCGCTGAACGTTGTGTCTATCTATTTCTTCCACTTATTTGTTCGAATAAAAATATTAATTTCGATGGATTCAAAATTTAAATTACTAAGAAAACGTTCAAAATCGTAAAATATTTAATACAGTATTGATAATAATGATGTACCACAGATTTAGATATATATGTGTTTATATCTTAAAGGATTAAATATAAAAGTATTTCCACAGGAGCCTGTTTGAAAACTATGGAGTCTCCTATGATGAAGCTTGAGACACTGATTATTTTACTCATACACATCAGTTTAAAATATCCACTCAGTACTACAATGTGCTGGATGACTTTTATATCGCTTATTATAATAATATTGGTTCTCGTATTAACAATAGTTTTTGGAGTTACATGCGTAATTTTTATCATAATATTATGCGAAGGTATATTTTCCATACTCTTTCAATAAATGGCTTCAATCTTATTTTCAACACGACATTAAAATCACATTTGAATTTACCTTTTTCAGCTTTCATCACTCTTTTGATAATGCTGGCGCTGGGAACATTGTTATATTTTACTATTTTCATATTTCTTGCGGTCCATGGTACTCTTAAATGGCTAAATAAGATGTGATCTTGAAGATAGAATTAAATTAGATATTGTAAAAACTTCAATGTGAAACCTTCGTGAATTAAATAAAAAATGTGTATGATGAAGGAATTTTATTTAACAATTATTCAAGTCACACGTGTGCACTCACCTTATAGAACAGTAACGTAAAGAGCATTAGCGATACTCCAAATCCGTCACTGCTATTAAATATCAAGTGCCAGGAATTAGTCACTCCGGTCTGTCTCTGTCTTGTCTTGACTTGTGAATGGAAAAAGTGGTGTAAAATAGTTCGGTGAACGTTAATAATACACTCATATCGAAGTGTTATTTTTGGTTAATTTTTAACTATTCTGTTGAGTGGCAAATTTGGTGTTATTGTAATTTCAGTAGTTTTAAAAACAATTTCTAGTCTCTTTTATGGAAATCGATGAAACCTTTGAAGCTTTTCTGTCGAAGACAAGGTCACGTAGTGTTACTGAAATGATGTAAATATTGACCGTAAGTTTTGACTAATTTATTTGATACAATAATATAATCTCTTTAATATTTTTCTAAATTGTTTTGCACTCGTTAGTTGATTGGTAAATAAAACATATTATTTTCCGTTGTGAAATTAATTGATGATATCATTACACGTAAAGATCAAGGTGCTGTACATTTATAATTAACATAGGATTTTTTTGTACATTCATATTTTTTATAATATGTAAATTGCTAAAACTTCACTCAAATGAAAGTCCTAATTTTATGATAGTCAATTAAATATATCATTTAAGTTTAATTTGTGATTGTACAGGTACTGAAGTTGCTAAAAGTAAGCGAGCACCGTTCGCTTTCATAGAACTGTAAGTATTCTTGAATAACATATATAAGTTACCTATTTTTTTATTTTAGTAGGTAAGTATAACTTATGTAAACTCTAAAATACCTTAGTTTTGAAGGTACACATTTGTATAATTGAATTAATGCAGTAGTTAAGTTTTCTTTTTCAATATTATAATTATTACAATTCCTACAAATATTGAAAAAGAAAACTTGTATTAGATAGTTTCATGCATAGGTCTGAAGTATGTTGGCTTGGTTATAAAATGATTATGGTCACACCATTTTTGGGAATAAAATAAAAAGGTATATATATATAAATAAAATAAAATGCTATAGTAAATAAGAACTTTGTACTAGATGGGGAGCATCACAGATTCCCAGACAATTACACTTATACATGCCAAATATTACCCCCATCCATTATACACACACCCATTATATTTTATATAATATTATATTACATAAATTGTTTTTTTTACTATTTATGTAATATGGTACTAATAATAATATGTAGTTTATGTACCTAATTATTTTTAGTATTGAGACTGTAAATACGCCTTCTCAGCCAGGCTCCTTTATTGGGGTCCTTGGCTTATGCTGATTGAGTCCAATTGATTTAGGCCTCATAGCATACTATGTTGTTTCTGGGTTCTTAGTGGATTTGTTACTTTTTTTTGTTCTTTTCTTGTGATTGTAATTGTGTTGCGATACACTAAGTAAAAAAATGCTTTTTTCATTTTATTTAGTCAACCTACAAAACACTTTTTTCATCTTTTTTGTTTGGAAATATATACATTCATATTATACATCGAAAACAACCCGACCGATACAAACAGACATGTTCTTGCACACAAATGTTTGTACTGGCCGGGGATCAATCCCGGAACGACGTGACTTTCAGTGATTTATGAATTTTCGAAATCAGTATATCCAGTGTTTACTGCCTACAACCCCGAACAACACTTTACCTTTTTATTTATTTATTTAAATATATTATACTATAAAATAGGTAAGTTACAGATCCAGCAGTTTAATTTAGTGGACCAGATGGCTGGATATAGGTTACAGAAGGAAATGAGTCCTGTGGCCTGAGATGTAATGTTTTGTTCCAGGACAGTCCGTCAAGCTGGCGGCCCTCCAGGATGTGGCCCGCGCGCCCTCGCTGACACCGCGCGCTACTCGACACGTAGGAACACTCACTGGTGAGCTTATCCATTTCGATCTATTTCGATTGATATCTACCGATAATAATGTGCAATGCATGAAGATATTTTGACTTGAAAGGTGGTTTGATGCACAGGGTATGCACTGCTTATTAGCATATATGGAGTGCATGCCACTGGTAGGTGAGTGCGGTAGTGATGTCTTCTGGATGAGAGACTTCTTAATTGGTTCTCAATGGGGGGCATCTCGCTGGATAATGATTAAATGGAGGAATCTTTTCTCTATTATTAGGAACTATCTTAACTGGTTCATCACGAGTTGGTAAATGGTTATAAGTTGCGGTTGGAACCCCTTCCAATGTTGAAAGTTAATGCAGAAATCGTCATGGCTGTACGAGAAATGAGTAAATGTCATGCAATAAAAGACAAATTTAATAGAGACCTCAGAGTAGATTGAACTGGCCCCAGAAACAAATGAATCAAATAAAATAAACAATGCAGTGAAATCATAAGTCTACCATATTTGAAATGTACTTGATTGTTAATCGGAAATATAAAATGGAGTCGCAAAATAGGAATTCCATTTAGAATTATTTATATTAAAGGTACTACTGTAGGGAAGGAAATGAGTAAAATCACTTGTTTAATGTTAATGATAAAAAAAAATTGATTAGTGACGACGCAAAACACTTGCAGTTATGAAAATGCGTCTATTAAGACTCAAATCTTGAAGTTCTTGGGGTTTTTGTTTTGTGTTGTTTTGCCAATTATATATAATTTTATTATTAGTATTCAGTTATTGTAATTTTGACAATATTTTGGCTAATTACTTTGAAATTGTAATGCTGGGTGATATAGCCAAGAGTATTTTTGTCTATGTTACGTCAAATATGGTAACAATTGGATCGTAAAATACATAATTCTTATGAATGGGGTGAAATTACGATGTCATATGATTGGCCGTTCGCCAGGTTGCCGGTTATTCTGGGCGGGCGGGTGCGAGCGCACCAGTCTCACGCCGCGTACGCCGACTAAAGCCCGTGAGCGGTGCCCGTGCGCATCTTATTTTACGGCACTACCTATTTATTCCTATTTTAATTCTTAACGTATGCACCGGCCAACACAATATTCT
This sequence comes from Leucinodes orbonalis, assembly GCA_019425675.1. Classification (NCBI taxonomy): domain Eukaryota; kingdom Metazoa; phylum Arthropoda; class Insecta; order Lepidoptera; family Crambidae; genus Leucinodes; species Leucinodes orbonalis. Next base: position 177,218 of record PQWD01012339.1, read on the forward strand.
CTCATCGGCACTATATTACTTCGTGTCTGTTTGTATACAAACATTTGCTTCACGGTTTAAATGATGTACCTATTTGTTGTTCAACAAGGTCCCGTTTGAGAAAACATAACAAATCAAGATTAAGAAATGAAAGGTAATGCTTGCTGTTATGTCATGATCAGCATGCATTCAATTGTCTATCGATTCTCCTCTTAAATAACATTCAATTACTTTATTAATTTAAAACATGCCCATCCGTTATTTCTGATCATTTTTTAATTTTCATTAAATCTAAGGGCGTTGTTACATCATTGTATATCAGTATATTGGGTATTTAACATTTTACATAATCGACGAAATGGCGTTGCAAAGTCCACGTAATATCAAATGCATACTAACCTACTGTTTTTTTAGCTCATGAAATTTCGAATAGAAATAAAAAACATTGAATCACGAAACAGGTTGCATTTAACAACGAACACTTTCTGCTAACTAATAAACTTTCCTGTTTTAAGGTTCTAAGAAATATGTACTAGCCACTGCGCACATTATAATACAATGTATTGAAACGCTCCGTTTGATTTTTATCAATGACTGAGAACTAGAGCCAAAAAACTTGAGAAATCGAAAGTACAGGTATCAACAATGTCAACGAATTAGAGTTCATTTATCTTGCAGCATTGAGATGCATAGAAATGATGTAATGATGCTATTTATTATGTTTAAATGAAAACAAGTAGTGCGTTTGTACGTCCAATGCGAGTGTTCGCTATAAAATAAAAATGTGGTTATATAACCGCAATAATGTGGTGTTTTTTTGTAACCAGGGTCTGTTAATTCGTTAGGCCCTTAACGGTGCGTTAATTGACAAGGTCGTCGTGTTACGTCATACGACAACTTGTCGCAGGGCGTTTAGTTTTGGCAGTGCGGAGGTGACCCGGCGGCAGTAGTGATGCCAACTTATTGACGACATCCTTATTTTTATTGGTTATGCGAGCGAGTGCGTCGACCGTAAACGCCTCCACATAGAACTGTGCGTGTGGCCTCGTACTGTTTCTATTTAGATACTGTACAATAGTGCTTAGTTATGGTTTTGTACTATATTAAGTTAAACGAGCTTGACGAGAATGGTTGGGATCCTTATTCGTCAAGAGTTGTACTGTTTGAGAAGAAAGTGATCTCCACCCTAACCGATATTTGTGTATAGATTATTGGTTGCTTGCACTGATATAATAAATAAATAAATATCCATTGAAAATCACACAGCGCCTTCAGTTCTAGCCTCAAACTTAGCATTAATGCCTGTAATATTGATACTTAACAGCGGAAAACTAAAAAATAAAGATGATTTAGTGCTTCGGAAGGCACTTTACGCTGTCGGTCGGTTCTGACTTCTATTGTACTTAGTATGGATAGTATTTAATAACAGCCACCAATCCGCATTGGCCCTGTGTGGTGCCTTACGGCATGGCCTTTGCAAGATTTATGAGTGTAAGGCTATAATTTACCTAGAATCGTGTGATTGTTAGTATCACCATTGTTGCACTTGACAGTGACCAAAACAGAAATCCTTATCGAGACGTTATCGTAATACGGATTTATATCACTGACTTTACGTCATTCTGTACAATTTATACAAGATTGAATTAGGAACGCTTTGAATGATTAGGTATTATCCTTTACATAAAGCCAATTTTTGCTATTTTATCATTTTTGTTAATTGTCGTGTATGTTAGTTACATTTGCTACCTACTTACATAGATAGTCTTTATTCTTTGAAGCATATAAAAGTAAATCATTCACCTACAACAATCGTTTTTGTGACCAAAATATGTGTTTGAAAACTTTATTTTTTATAATGAATAGTTAAGTTATATTACTAAGTATAAACGTTTCATAGTATTATTTTTTACCGTGTGAAAATAATATAGGCTCTATTTGACTGTAGCAGGGGCCATTACGAAAGTGCCATATAATCATGTTAGTTCATGCGGGTTGGTGCCCAGAATGCCTATTAGAATTTATGTACTCTTTTATGTATGTGTTATTATTACTGACGTGTGATTTTGCAACCTGTGCCACGATAAGTGGTAAACATTGAAAGCATGTTTACACACGATACAATATTTCATGGGAAATGTTGTATCGTTTGTGTTATAGTTCCTGCTATATTAAACGCTTTATTGTAAAACGTTCTCAGCAATCTTATTTGTCTAAAATCATTCTAGAGGAACACATACTCGTACGTAGCTGCAGTGCAAACAAAGCCCATAAAACATTGTTTTCGTATGTGTCGTAACTTATAGATTTTTTAATGAAATAGATGCAAAACATGGCTTATGGAGTTAGTAATAATCTATATACACGACTATCACGTGTAATATATTGAAAATATATTTAGGTACTCTTTTTATTTATCTAAACTGGTACAGTGCACCATTTTTCCGATGGCTGTAAATATTTTCAGTTAAATAAACATAAATAAAAAATCACACAGTCACAGATCAATAAAAGGCCCGTTGTACACGTATAATGTACATACATCCTTGATTCAGTGGTAGAGGCGACCTACCTCCATTTCCATTTTCTTTGCCGCCTTCATAGTGTATTGTAATCAATTTCCCAGAGTGAGAATTGAATTGTCGTTTGTAAACTGGGTACCTAGATTGCTATTTAAAACAAAGAGATCTTGTTGACGATGTAATATTGCCTCTTCTTCAACACGGGCAAGTCGGTAGCTGCGTTTGCGAATCAGTGAAGGATATATTAACGTCCGTTGCCAGCCATCGGGGTTTTATCGTATTTTATGACGATTAATATCTTATATTCTTCTCTTTCGCCTACACATGATTAATAGGGAGTTCATTTCATAGTGCACGTCCGCAGTATTGAGTGGGAAAGGTGTTGTTTGTTGTGATGTGATGTGACATATATGTTCATTGTGGTTATTGCAACATAGTGTGTAGGCATATGTGGCATAAGTGAGTGAAATGAGAAAAAAACCACCACCGCCGCGCCGTCGCCGTGATGAGTTGCACGAAAAGCGTCAGGATATACTGCTAGCTTGGAGTAATGGTGAGTTTTAAAGTGTGTGATGTTTAGGAACTAGTTTAACATTAGGTACAACCAGATTACTAATCCCTAAATAATACTTATTGTAGTGCTGAATGCAGTGGAATTAGTGGATACTGTGATTTAATCACGTTGCAAGTTAATATCTGCACAACCTTTTGTATTACAAATGTATTCTAAGTGACATTTGCCAGTAAACACCAAGGAGTGTTGCTTGAAGGTTTTAAATTTATTTTTAAAGGAATACACAAGTTGTTTATCTACTGTTTAATTCGGGTTAGTTGGCTGTGGTTATCTGCTAAGCTAGCTGGAAGGATCAACACTAAGGCATCTGTTATAAGGCCTTCACCACAGTGCAAGATATCAACCCATGAAAAGGTTTAGTTTGCAACTTCTGTGTTATGTGAAACGGGTACTGTAGGTAGGTGGGTAGTGAAGTAATGTGTATAAAACACCTATCGCCTTTGATTTCCCTAACGAGCGCAGAGTAGTACTGTCAAAAGTAATGATTATCTACAGTAATTGTTTTCCTTAAACACTGCATCTGTCATGGACGGCGAATTTACCACGAGATGAGCAATTATCATTATTTTGCCTTTTTAACGCTCGATTGATTATTAGAAAAAAGTCTGGCACCTAATCTAACACCTTTTTGCCGTTATTCCGCGATAAATTCTAGCGGTAAATTAAAAAATACCTTAAATAAATATTACCGAAATATCTATACAAGGTATTATGTTTTAGTATAAGTGTAACTATTTGTAACAAAGAACCGTGTTACACATAGTAACAAACTGCTTAACTACAATTTTCAATGTATATTTTTATAAGAAACACTTGAGGGAGGACCTTTATATCCAGAATGTACGGTACAATGCATGTATTAGTTATATGGTTTCTATATAGAAAGCTGCACCTGCTTTGCACCTACAGAACATATTATGCAGTTAGTGATTATCTATTAACTTTATTACATAAACATTGCATAAACTATGGAATCAGTTGCCGCCGGAGATATTTTCTGAACGGTGTCGTCCTTAGAAAAAGAGCCTATTCCCATTTTTAAATCGGTATTATTTAAATGACCGGCAACGCAGCCTTAGCCCTTATGTAACGTTTGCATTAAACAAAATAACTTTTTAAATGTTTTAAGTAGTTTTAGTGTGTAGTACGATCATTATATCAAATCAGCATTACCAATTAAATTATGCAAAATAAAGTATTTTCACGTACTTTAATACTCTTGTAAAGTTAAGAGTACAATAACATTAAATAACTCATAATAATGTATTTGTCTTAAGCTTTGTATCGTTTAGGTTTTTTCTGTTACGGTCGGAGCATGCTTGCACCATACTTCATTTGGCAAATCACGTGTATTACAATATTGGAACGACTGTCACCAGACCTCTGTAATCCTTGATAAGAGAATGGTTACACATCCACTAGCAAATGCTATTTACATGTACATTTATCACGGCATAGCCACATAGACACATTGCTAAAACTAATTAGCGTTGTTACACCGCTTTCTCTAATATGTTCCGTAGGTATAATATGTCAAGTTATACGTCTCTTGTGAGAACAAAGTTAATTTAGTCATATAGATTTTATCTTTGTTGGGTTATCGTGAGCCTTAACATTGAAACTGTTCAACAAACACGTGCTCTGTATAAATCTATAATTAATTATGTTGATTTCGTTCGTTGGTCCTTTATGAGTCTTTTGCCAATTCACATGTTTCGTTGTACGCAGCAAACGGACAAGGCTATAAAAGCGTGGGAGAACTACTTTAATGATAGATTTAATTCAATTTGTTTTTGCTTAGTTCGTGAAAGGATCTTTAAACTGAGAATTGAATTGTATGACCTTTTCAAGGTGTCAACTTGTAACAATTAACCGAAAACGTTTTGTATTTTCTAAACTTGATTCTTAGAATGTATAAACTGTGAGATTTACAAAAGCATGTGATCTTTATAAAAAGTCACAAATCACATATATTGCCAGATACCTCTTGAAATATTCAGTTTGTGAAAACTTTATATGAATATTTTTGAAGGTCATCATTATTATTGTTTGCGTTTTTAAGAAAAAAATACTTAGTCGTAATTTTTGTTAAAAATTCAACAGATAGACCACTTGCACAGATTTATAATTTAGTTTTCTATTCATGACAGTAACGTCTTTTATGGGTATGTAGGTCTTATATAACATTTAATTTATAGTTATCTGTATTTTTAATCGAATACCAGCTGTAATCGGCGCGATCGTAATAACAATCTCCTTTCCAACAACGACTTGAGTGTTACAAGTACGACACGACTAGACAATTTTGTTAGGTAGACTGACTACATTATACAGTACTTTAAACTGAACAGACTGTATTTTAAATTTACAATAAGGTTTTTATACTCGGAAAAATGCCTCAGAATTATGTGAAAACTACATTTTGCGACGAATGGCTCGAAATACTACGATAAAATAATATTTTATTCATACACATGACGTCATAGTCTACATTATTGCAAATGTACTCAAAATTTTCCTTAACATTCTAAACCTTGTTTCTTTTTATTGAGTTTCTTTTTACATTATTTCTTTATATTACGGTGAGGTTATCTTTTTCTTAATTCACCTTATACAATTAAATACAAATAAGTGATTTAGTATTATAAGATTTATTAATATCGAGGCTACATTACCTATTTACAGTTAAGACATATACAAGAATCAATAAAATGTAATTCTACGTTGCCTCTGCTGAACGATGCAACCACATTCCTAGTGCACTTGCACATTACAAGCGTTAATGTTCTCTTGACAATAAATCACCAGTACCGTTATCTAAGGTGCCCGCGGCTATGAATGCAGCTTCGATGATAGTAGCCTGTATTGATCGTCGCGTACGGTATTGTAGCAAAAGGTATGTGCATCTCGGATGCGACAAGGCGCAGACAGTTAGATGTACTATTAGGTAGCGAGAGAATGCCTGGGGTGCATGGCCCCGCTCCCGCGGGAGGGAGCTATCGATTCTGTCTGGTGCTGCTATACTAAATACCGAAAGTAGACGCCCTACAATATGCACTATAACGTATAGGTTTAACGTATACCTTTAAATACTGCATTGCGCTCGGGCTCACTTTCACAGTCACGACATCTAATTCAAACCTGTTCCTTTTCTATATCCCATTAAGTTACTAAACAATATTTTCGTCGATATCACTTTACAGTATGGTTTTGTTGTTAACATTTGTTTTTCTTTTGTTAACAGAGGTGTGCAATAGCGAGGAGGTGCCGGAGGTAGAAATAGTTAGTCTTCTTCAAGAGTACATACCAAAGTATCGTCTACGAGCCGACAGTCTCACACAATTTGGAGGTATAGTATTGTTGTATGTTAAAATTATTTATTTAGGCAACAAACGTACCCAACTGATTTAACAGTTATTGGTTTTAACGATCTCTGCATTTTAATTTTAAATAGGCAGCCCGTTAGGGTTCGTCCATAAATTACGTAAGGTGTTTTTTTAGGGTTCCGTAGCCATATGGCAAAAAACGGAACCCTTATAGATTCGTCAAGTCTGTCTGTCTAACTATAAGCACTACACTATTCAAACTTTGTACGTATATGTATTCTGTAAACCGCTATTAGGTTTTAATAAAAACTTGAAAAAAAAAAATATTTTGGGGTTCCCCATACATTGAACTGAAACTCAAAAAAAAATTATCATCGTACCCCCACGCGTGGAGTATCAATGTGTAGATCTTAAAAAATGGTATTGCGGTTTCTAATATCATTTTTGTAAATTGAATAGTCTGCGCGAGAGACACTTCCAAAGTTGAAAAAAGTGTGTCCCCCCACCCTCTAATTTTTTAACTATGGGGTTGATAAAATCGAAGAAATCGCTCGCATTAAATTCGGGATAACACGGTACTTTCATTTATCACTATACATAGGAGTTCCCCTCCCTCCAACTTTAAAGGTTTCGGGGTCAATTTCAGAATTTTTTATTAGCAAAAAATATGTTATAGTGTGCTAACCTTAAAAGATAGACATATGCTGTCGCGGACTTTTTTGTAGACCTTTAAAAGGAGAACAATACTTTCATACATGACTTTTGTGTAACTTTAACCGTTTACGCAGCGTACGCAGCGGAAGCTCCAAGTATGAAAAAATACCCCCGATTTTGAAACATTTTTCATTACTGCTCCGCTTCTATTACTCGTAGCGTGATGATATATAGCCTATAGCCTTCCTCGATAAATAAGCTATCTAACACTGAAAGAATTATTCAAATCGAACCAGTAGTTCCTGAGATTAGCGCGTTCAACAAAAAACAAACTCTTCAGCTTTATATATTAGTATAGATTTAATCGTGACTACTGTGATAAAAAAATTATAATATCTACTCTAATTCAGTTCATTGAGTATCATGCGCCATTTCCAACAAGTGTAATTAAAATAAAGCAGGGTTAGGTTCGGCCATCAACATGCCCAATGAGTTCATTACTGCTAAATTAGGGTGTGTGCATAAATGCATTACTTAGATTAAATTTATAAAAGAAGTAACAACATGCAAACATATTGTTACTATTCGAAATGTGCTAAATTCGCGAATGCGGGCGATTTAGCGGGTCAATGCTTTAAAATCGGGTCGTAGCCTATTTTTGTTTTCGCTATTGGCTCCTCACACTGCAAAACATTTC
>PQWD01012340.1:0-50870 GCA_019425675.1 Leucinodes orbonalis
AAATGTAGGACTTTTTGTTCAAAGGTGGATCGTTTTGTCGTGAATCGTTTAAAAAAATATAATTTATCTATTTGTTCCATCATTAATTAAGATGGCAATTAAGATGTATATAAAGTAGGTTATTTATTTTCATTAAAATTAACATAACATTAAGCGAAATTTGATTTGCTTCAAGTATCGATTGTTGTTGCTGGAATTGATGGAATAATTTTCTTAAAATAATCACGAGTTCGAGGCGTAAATTTATGTCCAGCGTTGGTCTGGACAGAAGTCTCCCTCATTTTGCACCTAATATCCCTCCACCTTCTTGATCCATCCTCGACCTTCCGTAAGACCAAGGTCCATTGGGCCAAGGAATTTTTTATAAAGTTGTGAAACCATACTGACATATAAATTTACAGCGTTAAAGAGCAATTGTGCCAACATTATAATATTATACACATAACAACAATAAAAACAAACGTGGTCGGCGCGCGGTTTTACACTGACGTATTTTTTGGCGGGATCTCTAAAAACTACCACAGATAATGACTAAGGTATATTACTCGGAAAATAAAAGTTCTTTTGCTAAAGGCACATCAACTTTCTGCTACGGTTTCCATGATTTATTTTATAAGAGATCGAGTTCAACTTTCTAAAAAAGGTAATGGAATCGCAAGAACTCCATGACAGCGATTTGAAAGTGATTTTATTAACCTAGTAGTTATCCAACTTAACCTATCTCGGTATGTTTATTGCAAAAAAAAACCTACTGACAATTTAAATATGTAGAATCCTTACTGCAATAGCTTTTACCTCCGAATAATAAACATAATACGGAGCTTATCTAGGTAGTAAGCCCAAAGATCTGTTTTTGGGTTTTCCCTTCTCGCTTGTTCTCTACAACTTGCTTGCTCTCTAAGCTTGTTCTCTGCAGTCCACCCCTGGACATAGGTAGATATCCACACACTATCAAGTGGGCTATCAGTTACATTTGATAAATCGTATTCACAGTCTAAAGACCGATTACGTTCTACTTGACGTTTTTGTTTGGTTCTAAAAAGGCCTAGTGACACAGATAAATGAATAGTAATATACGTTGTTATTTATTATTTCAATCAAGCAATCAGCCATTGATTGCTTTACTAATACCTATACTGTTTATCATATTTTTATATGTTTGAAGTGTTCAGCATGGTCGGTGTTTCACGGGACGATATCTTGGACAGCGGTGGTACCTACCTAGACGACTTAGTTTCGAGTCTACCATTAAGTAAATTATTCATTAATTATTTATTGTCCACTGCTGATCATAGGCCTTCCCAAAAGAGCGCCAACCATCCCAAACCCGAGCACCCTGCACCCCTATCAATATTGCATTTAAAACAATAAACTCATTTAATTATTTTTCTATTTCAGAACAAAGATGGCGCTTATGTGGTGGGTGCTGGCGTGCGCTGTAGCGTGCGCGCATGCGCAGTCCAACTACGACCAGCAAGCAAACGACATAGAATATCAAGGCAAGGGCTTGCCTGAGGAGACAGTGCTTGATGGAAAAGTATGTATTTTTCTTCATGTTATCTTGATATTATGCGAGACGGTTGATAGGTAATCGTGATAAAACGCATGGTCGCTAATCAGTGAGATTAGTTACTAAAGGCCCAAAATTCTCCCTTCCTCATACTTATATCTTATACTCAATCCAGGTTGGCTTATAATAAAAAAAGATCTACTGACACTCAGACAACGCCATCTAGCCCCATATTAAGCAAGGAGGTTGTAGTTAGGGTGCTAAACAATTGATAAACATACTTATATATTTTTTTCATCCAGACCATAACAAATAGTAATGTTCATGCTCACAAATGTTTGTCTTGCCCGTTGTTTGTTTGTCGAAACCCGATGTGTAGTAGCCGATGTATCGACCATTCGGACCATGACGCCACATGGGTCGTCAAATCGCCTATCACTAACTATCAGGTGAATTATCCAAACGTTTGAAAGAAATAAAATGTTTCGTTGAGCAAAACTCTCAAAGCAAAAAATCTGTCGATCCGAAACTTTTGATCCATTTGCGCTTGTCACTTGCCCGGTAAAGCTGTGAAAGACATCTGCGGTCAAAAACAAAAAGCTTACTCCAAGAAATTTTGAATCTTCAAAATCCTCAAAGATCAAAGCCTTAGGCTTTTGACTAGTAGACGACCTCACTATATTACTTTTATGTAGACTTTAATTCGACATCACACAGTCTATCGGCAAACCATCCGCAATAACAAATTGGAAACACTGAACAGTTTACGAATTGGGTATTTATTTTACTCACACACAACGATCTGGGTTAACCGCAATGTCCCGTACAGTGACGGGCGCCATTTTATTTGACGATGCCGTAATACTCGTACTTATTCGGAGTTTTCGTCATTCTATGGGATCGATTGGGACACAAATTGTTGGGACAAAGTGACTGTTTTAATTTTTTAATATTTTTTCAATATCGTTTCAATTAAAACTATTTTGGAAGATTCCACCCCCGCCGGCGGGGGCCTCCGTCGCGAGTCCCTGTAGGTTCGACCAGTCCCTAAGTTAACGCTACCGGCACGTGCCCGGTCTCTTTGCTCCCCAAACTTATACTTGGTTACCTAGTTCCCCCTGCAACGCCCTAAGCCGGGGTTCCGTCCCAGTCTGGGCTCTCAATCTTGCGCTCGCCAATTGTCCGGTGAAGCTGTGAAGGCCAACTTCAGCTAACAGCGATAAGTCATTCCGAAAAAGACCTAGTATCGGTCCAGGATCTTACAGTCACCTGTATGATAGATGTCCCTATTACATCTAGATAGCCTGTGGACTATAAGTGCGTTTTCATTGTACAACGAGATTTTGTTACACACTATATCGATTAAATATTTATAGTAGGTCCATTAGTTTTTCTTACCGTGAAGGAAAACCTTGCGAGGAACACACGCCTGCGACAAGGTTCAAAGGTTGTGCGTGCAGTCGGCCCGCACTGGGCCCGCGTGGACGACAAATGCTTATACGTCCTATACGGGAGGCTCGTGCCCCTCGGTGGGGACGTTTAATGTGCTGTTGACGACAGCAGTTTAATTGTGCAATAAAATATGATATATTTTTTCATCAGTCTGAAAATGCATACATTTTATGACGACTTTGCAATGCAAATTTATAAAACCTTTCTTGCTGTAGGATAATTTCTTTTTGTAGGAATTTTCAAACAGAGTTAAATTAGACAGTTATTGGGCAACAGATTATAGATGCTAAACTCTAGTAACTATATAACTGAAAAAATAACACTTATCTTTAATCTTACGAGAATGTTCGTCTTTCTGCCTCTTTTCTTTTTGTATTGGCTTTTGTAATGTATTTAAAAGAGCTTCGATTTAAGCCTTCCAAATAAGAAATCTAAAATAATATTTTGTCAACCAACCTATATTGCTCACTACAAGGTACATGCCTGCCTACATACCATGGCTATGTAATGATGTTACCATAACAAATGCGAGCCCTAAATTGGCATAATATTTTATAGATACCTAATTGCCAGTGTAATAATATTTACATCACTTAAGTTTCAATATTAAGAACGTCTTTGTACAAAACTCGTGACGTATCCAACAATGGATCTGTACAACCCGATAGTAAACCCTCGGGCCGATAATTAGCAATCCAGATTTATAGCGACGTACAGTATTCGAGTGAACTCCCGCAGGGCAAGATGTACTATTACCATTATTGGTTTCAACTTTAATACTTAATTTAATGTAATTGGTCGTTACTTCTTTTAATAGGTGTACGTTCGCTTGTAGTCGTATATTTTTAATTGAGAAGTGAAAAGGTAATTCAAATGAGTGTATAATTAAAACGGCTGAGAACTAATTTAACAGTTTAAAGGCCCTTTGTAATTTGTAAACTATTAATTATTTTTTTACGAACCAATTGGTGTAATGGTTGTGACGTGAGCTACTACACCAAGGGTTCCAGGTTCGATACCCTGGTAGGACAAATATGTAATATTTGTGTGCATGAACATTGGTTTTGGCTGTTTTCTATATATAATATTTAAGTATTTACAAAATATATTTTTTGCTATGTTTATCCATTGTTTAGTACCCTTATTACAGACTAAATGCTCAGTTTGGGATTAAATGGCGCTGTGTGAATGTCAGTGATTTTTTCTCTCTTTCTCATGTATAGGCAGACATTTGTCTGCCATCTCATTGATGGTAATGAAATGATTTTTTTGTGCGATCCTGTGTGAAATCGTTTTATTTGTAAATAATATATTTTATGTATGTTTCAGGTAACGAAATTAGACGACTTGAGTCCTATTATATTCTTGAATAGAACCAAAGCGGAACTGAACTGCACAGCTGGATCTATGCAGGTGAGTCTCATGTAATTATACTGATAACGATTTTAGACCCGTGCGAAGACGGTCTGTTTCTTTTTAAAATTGTGCCAATCAATTTTTAGTCCAGCAGTGACTTTTATGGTTATTGTGGGCCTTTGTCCAGCCATGGATTTTATTGTGTGACTTACATAATTATAAGGAAGGAAAAATAATCAATGATGGTGATGAATATAGGTTAATGCCTATACCTATTGTCCCTCTGAAAGGAATAGGCTTTCCTACCCAGCATATCCATAGGGAAAGAAGAAAGAACCCGTCAAAAATAAAGTTTCGAGTATTATTTAGGGTCTCAATTCTCCTAATATACTTGAACGACAAGACTACACCATTACGACACTTTCGATGCATCTGTTTTGTTATTCCGGTACGAAACCTAATGTCAATGGTTTGAAATGGATATGTATTAAATGAATTGTCTATAGTGTACTTATTAAAATCTACCATAAAACAGAACGAATGAGTTCAAAAAAATATATTGAGACACAATTACGATCACATGAGCGCATTTTAAATTGGCGGAATTGGGGATAGGTTCTCTGACTTAAACAGGCGTGGTTAAATTGTTTAATTATTGCTAAACGCTGCCACTTGTTTGGCGTCGGTTGACTTTGAGCTTTGAGTAAAATCTAACGGTTTTCGTAACTCTGTTAATAGCTTTCGTTGTTTGAACATGTAACAACCAAGCGTAACCTCTTGGGGATTTCTGTAACGAGCGATTTGTGCCGACTAGTAAGTCTCATATCATCATCGGCTCATTAACATCCTACGAAGGGCAGAGCTACCCGTTACGAGACTTCACACACAATTCGAATCTGTTCAGGTGTGCATGAGGTTTCCTCACGTTGTTTTCCTTCACCGTAAGAGCGTCGGATAAGTATATTTTCGAAATTGAAAATACATTGGTAGTGTCGGGATTTGAACTCAGTCCTCCGGTAGGAAAGGCGACAGTCCACACCACTGAGCCACCGACGCTCTATATAGTGAGTGTGGATACTAAATAACCTCTTCTAAGTTTTATTCCTTTGATCACCAGACATCCAGCCATAATAGAAAATTCAGAATACATGAACTTACAAAGTTTCAATAGTGTGTGCTAATAGTTTCGGAGGAAAATGGGTGTGACATATACGGACAGCGACAGACATGACATGACGATCTATAAGGATTCGGTTTTTTCTATTTGGCTACGGAACCCTAAAACCGCTTACTAGCTACCATTAACACCCGCTAATCCTCATTGGACCCGCGTGGTAGATTATGGACTAAATACTTTCCATAATCCCACGCGCGTTGTGCTAAGGCCTATGCCCCCCATTGGCATGTTAGAGGCTGTTTAATTGTTTAACATCTTAAGTGTCGTAATTCACACGATGAAGCTGAGTGACTCATTTGCAGATTCTGAGCAGAAGATAGAGACACCGTTGCACCTTCTCTGCAATTGTTGTCCTCTACAACGGAAGCGAAACATCCACTTAGGCAACTACCTTTTATGCCTGAGTGACATCAAATCTTTAAAGTTGGACAGGGTTCTGAGTTTCCTGAAAAGTGTCCAGCTTTTATACGAACTCTAATATAGGGAGCGAGTCAAAAAAGATCTTTTAGGCCGAGGTGACTATAGGTCTAAAAAAGCCTGAATAGCTCCTGAAATCCAAATAATAATAATAGTGTCGTAATAAATAAATAAATATCTACTCACATTCACACAGCGCCATCTAGCCCCAAGTTAAGCGTGAAGTCTGTATTATGGGTTAGTACCCATACAACGGATAAACATACTTATATATATATATATATATATATATTTGTAAATACATACATATTATACATATAAAACACCCAGATCATTACAAACAGACATGTTCATGCCCACAAATGTTAGTACTGCCCGGGGATCGAACCCGGAATCCTTGGTGTTCCAGTCGACCTCTCAACCGCAACGCTATATGGGTCGTAAAATTCTCATATTTTTTCTTTTTCACTGTCTGAATTCACAAGTGCTTCATTGGTCGTGTCATGTTATGGGTCGAAAATTAAGTTTTACATGTTGGAAAGTGTTTTTTTATTTCATATTATTTTGATTTTAAGGAAAATTGTGTCGTTTACATTCTATGCATTATCGCATTGGACCTCCTGTGAAGTTATTGTTTGATCGGAATAAATAAATACCTAAAACATTTTTTTTAAGGTGGAATTGAAGTTCCATGAAAAGTTCTACGGTATAGCGTATGCCGACTTCGATCGCCACTCGGCGTGTCAGGTGGCAGGCAAGGGCGCGCTCTCCTACCACTTGGAGCTGCCTGAAGGGATGTGGTACGAGACAGGTGAGAAATTGATAAACAATAATAAATACATATCCACTAACATTCATACACCGTCATCTAGCTCCAAGTTAAGCGTGAAGCCTGTATTATGGGTACCAAACAACGGATAAACATACTTATACACATTTTTTTATACATACAAACATATTATACAACATATAAAACACCCAGACCATTACAAATAGACATGTTCATGCACCCTTGGTGTAACAGCCGACGTCTCAACCGCAACACTAAATGGGTCGTCAAATGAACTTTAAGATATTTGAAAGATGCTTCAGGTTATGTAAATTTCTTCGTAGGGTTGCGCAGGTTTCCTCACGATATTTTCCTTCACCGTAAGAGCGTCGGATAACGTACATATATTTTCGAAAATTCGATAATATATTGGTACGTGGCGGGATTTGAAGCTGCACTCTCCAGATGGGAAGGCAACAGTCCACACTATATATGTTATACATATTAAATAAGTAGCAGTTGTTATTACTACTCGTAGTTTCAAATTACGTTTATAGACTATGCATGTGATTTTATGCATACATTTTAATGGACAAAAGGGAAAAACAAACCTAAATTGGAAAACAAAATTCTGATTTCATTTGTTGTAATTTTTAGGACCCCCTTCGTGTCTTCACCAACAACATCGTGGTTCGTTTCCATCCCAATTTGGAGATGGAGGGTGATGAGGTGATCACCATCGTGTGCCGGTACCCGCCCCCGGTGGTTCAAGAACCATTTTCCAACCCTATTTTGGCTCCGTAAGTACAATAAAGCCATTTCTCATTTCTTGTTAAACACTGAATACATCAGGACCAGATTAAAATTTTCGGAACTAAATTTAAACTTACCAGCAGTAATTTCTACCTTAGATAGTGTCATCTGCTGATAACATCTTTCGAAAACTCTTTACGAGTCTAACTAAACTGAATGAGCGGGGCGTTTACAATTAATGATCTTACTTATGAATTCAGCGTTAACAATGAATAGGTGGGTCCCCACAAAGCACGCAGCCTCGCGAGGCATTTGCCACGCGGGGCTGCTCTTTCTGTGTAGACACGCCTTAGACTATTCATAATTAAGTACTAGATTTTAACTTTAATTAAGTATGTATAGGTACATAATTCCGCAATGATTAAAGACGAAAGTCTTTGAGCAATGCGTCCTACCCGTGCTAACATACGCAGCTGAGACATGAACACTGACTGCGGGATTGGTTCACAAGTTCAAAGTCACTCAACGCCCATGAAGCGAGCTATGCTTGGTGTCTCTCTTAAGGATAGATCAGAAATGATTTAATCCGTAAGAGAACTAAAGTTACTGACATAGTCTGTCGGATCAGCAAGTTGAAGTGGCAGTGGGCTGGTCACGTATGTCGCAGAACCGATGGCCGTTGGAGCAAACGAGTTCTGGAGTAGAGAACGCGTCTTGGCAAGCGCAGCGTAGGACGCCCTCCGGCCCAATGGATGCGAGGAGGCTGGTGGAGGCTGGATGAGGAAAGTGGAGGACCGAGATATCTGGCACAAAATGAGGGAGACCTATGTTCAGCAGTGGACTGCGATAGGTTGAAGAGCGAGAGAGGTACATAATAAGTTTTTGTTTATAATATCCACAGGGCACCAGAAAATCCTTTGCAGTGGCGGCCCGTTGGCCGGCACGCACATCTTGATGATAATCTGTGCCATACTATTCCTGACACTTCTACTTCTCGGTCTTGGAGTCTCATACCTCTGCTTGAGAAGGCGAGCTCTCCCGGTGCCCAGGAAGTTGATCGACGACTCATCAATATCCATAATCAGCAGAGAAAGTATTCAAGGTAAGCTTTTGTATATTATTAGATTATCTGACGACCAATTTTGCGCTCCCTAATTCGGTATTCGCCACCATTCGCAATAAAATACCAAACCTTATTTTCATAAAAGTGCACTTTATTTTACAGGTCGTTTCATTGATCACTTTTGTTTATTTGCAATATTGTATTTTTAAATACACTGAAACCAATAAATATTAGGTCAATTGATGTAAGTGTGCAATGACGTCAGTTTCAATAATCTCATACAAAATTATGGAAACGTTCCTTTTTGACAGTTCATAAAAAGTGCGTGAACTATTAGTGGTGTCAAACACCCAATTGCATGGTGAAGTAACAATGGTTATCTGTGGATTATAGCAGTTTTTTTTTCTACTACAAGGTGGCAAGCAAGAGAAGACTCGTTTGATAGCAAACAGTTGCCGTAGCCTCTCATTTTACACTTTAACTGCCGTAGTATCCAATAGACAATATAAGATTAATTATTTGTATAAAGTAGACTGATGATTGATTATTAAAACTGTACTTTGGGAGCCGAGATGAAACTAGTTTTAATATTCTTTATTTTGTTTTAATTCCTGGCGGTCAACAAGTTAAAGAAACCTGTGCTGTGTTCTCCGTGACAAACATCGACAAACAGTTTATTCAAAGTCAAAGTCAAAAACATTTATTTCAAATTAGGCTTACAAAAAGCACTTATGAACGTCAAAAAATATACAAAAATATAATAAATAACGATTAAATACTAAACTAAAAATATGAGTTTTGATGCTTTGAAAAAAAAGCGCTTCAGTGGTGGTACTCCACAATCAAAGTGTTTGCGTGTCGTGTATTTTCAAAAAATATATATGGATTAAGCATTTATGCATTGTACATCAATGCAAAAAACCCCGCTGTATATCACAAACAGGGTTATCAATAATATCATCCATATATTTAAATGTAAAAGTGTATGCGTTTGTTAGTTTTTATGACGAAATGGATATACAAATGTTAACAGTCATGGGCCAAAAACAATTATTAATCATTGATTTCTTTCTTTCCCAATCCTTCAAAATAGGTGACCGAAATGAGCTCGTGACTTTCCAGTTTCAATGTCAAAATTGAATTGAGTATATACATAAGACTGCAGCAACACAAAGCAGCAGATAACAAATTAATTATTTGTATAAATGAGACTGATGATTGATTAGTAAACAAATATGGGGGGGCGAAAGGAAACTAGAATTTGATTTTAAAATAAAATCCATTCTGGGCCCCAAGCGCCGAGATTGAACAGTGTTTGGGTGTCCTGTGGACACTTAATTTTTGGGGGCCGAGGGGATGAGAATGGATTAAACCATTTAAATTAACACAACGAATGCGAGCGAAGTCACCAGGGAAATCTCAGGGAAACTCTTACCTACTTAAAAACGAATATGTATGTTTTCATATGTTTTACTATATATACTGCATAATCGTCTTATCCACAGAAGTGAAAATACCGCGAGCTCATCCCTCGTACCCGGTAACTGCAGAGAGTGCAAGCGTTGCATCGGACACCATCCCTTCGGACTACCCCTCGGAGACTCCCAGCGAGGCTGACCACGCCCACGCCAACCAGGCGTTCATAATCGACGAGTATCACAGCGAAGGTATGCCAAAATAGGCATAGTGACACTAACCAGGGCTAGGAAACTGGTATTTATGAACCGGTTTGATGACTTTACCCACGGAACTTTTTAAAAAAGGTTTCGTTCCTCTAAAACGGTTAATGAACCGGTTTTTAAAAATCCCGTTATTTTGAATATACCGGTAAAAAAATCCATCTAGGGAAAAAAATGAAGTTCGTAATGTATTTCGCAGCGTTCCGTTGTCTGCTCGTAATTATCTGCACAGCAGATAATTCGAAACCTAACACGCAGCAGTGTTGACGGAAACAAATGACAACCTACCGTTATTAATATCTTTCAATACTGCATATTGCCTACTGCATACTTCCAGAGACTTCTCGCTGGTGGAGGCTGGATAAAAAGGCCTTTCCGCCCGATGATAACCATGATCTGAAGGCGTCGGTCCATAGACAAAAAGGTTGACTTAATGGCATAACAACTTAATCTATTAACATCCCTGGTGCGTGCAGTTCGCAGCAGTGGCAATGGGAGCCTGAACATGATTGCTAGTTTAGACTGTGTGTATGTGAGTCATTGCCATGGCCAATGGGTTGGTACATGGATGATTCACGTATTTCCTTTAAATAGTTTTAATTTTGTTTTGTTTAAAAATAATAATGATATTTAGTTTAAGTAAAAGTTTATTAACACTTATGATGTTCTTTTACATTAGTCTTGGTTACTTAATAAACGAATTTATTATTATTATGTTTTTGAAATCCTTAGATTCACGGGCCAAATAGTGGCCCGGTCCTTTGGAAGGCATGTGTGGGGCCAAAGCCAACAGCACAGAGGCCCTTTTTCGAATTGTTTATCTTTGTATGTGTTACAAAGATTAAAAATGTTATTATTATTATTAACTACCAGGTTATGGTGAAACCCACGAGACGAGCGCGTCGAACGGGCGCATGGTGGGGGTGGCGCCCGCCTTCGACGTGCGAGTACGAGTCAACGACCCCCGCACCACCTTCTCCGCCCTCGACCATTACTGCCACGGAGACTGATGCTGCTAGTATCAGGTAACCTAGTGTTAAGAATTCCATACAGCTAACGCCGTACTACGATTTCGCAAGCACGCAAGCGCCCTCAACTGTCATTTGGATCAATCGGTGACTAGAATTAAGCGAGTGCGCCATGTATTTTGTATAATTATTAATTTTCGTCTATTACAAGAGTTTACAGTCCCAAGATGTTGCTTTTTCAATTTAACAAAACCAAATATCAATAACACCTAATTTATGTGCTTAATTGAAATGTGTAATTTGATGTCTTATCATAACTGTACGTTTTCCTAAAGAATAATAAAATAAATAATGCTCAGTGCGGTGGTCTTAGAATCCTTAGATCTCTGCTTGCTCGGGGATATTATGTCGCATTGAACTAAATCACAGTGCACAGTGCAGTGTATCAGTGGGTTATACCTAGGCGAAGGGTCCACTAAAATTAGACGCATTTATATATACCCCCATGTGGTTGACTTTCCGGCAATTCGCACTAAGTGGTTTGCTGCGTCTTTTTTGGTTCGCACTGTTCGGGAGTGGAACGCCCTTCCCGCTTCTGTGTTTCCAGAGGCTTATAACCTCGGTGTATTCAAGACCGGAGTGAATAGGCACTGTCTCGGTAAACTTGTACCAACATCGGCCTAGTCATCGCTTACCATCAGGCGAAACCGAAGCCAACTTAAATCCATCGAGAATCAAAAAAAGCGGCTCACAAAGACTATAGAAAGGATCTCAATCTGAACTATGCAGCTGCCGGTTTGGAGTATATTTTAAACTGAGAAGAATCTGACAAGAATTTAAGAAGTACATATCGAAAATAATATCTTCCATTTATTATTAGTTTTTAAATCATAATTTACTTCAATTACTCCTTACCTTTTCATGATTTTTTTCTCAGGCACACAATGCTAATGGAGCAAGAGCGTCAAGAGTCAGTCCGTACTGTGTCCCCAGTTGCATTACCGTTACCGGCGCGCGCTGCCGACCTCCCACCACCAGAAAGACCACCACGACCGCCTGCACACCGGACTCAGGTAACCCATGACGCCACAGCCCCATCAGTTTACTGGCGAAGTGGACTCGAAGTTATAGTATAGCCATTTAATAAATAAATATCCACTGACATTATTTTTTAAGATTTAAGCTTCGTATAACACCATTTTTTAAATAAAGATAAACATGTAATTTTTACTAAAATATTTTGCAACATGAATGACACACACTCTGCACTATATCATTTTTCAAATAAACATACATAATTAAAGATAACAACAAACAAAATAGCAATTTAAGCATGAATTTCAAAACTAAATTACACATAACAAACATCGCACATCATTTCTTTATACCATACCACACACAAGAAACTAAATTACTTCATAATTAAATTTTTTATTTATATATTAAGGAAAAATCA
This sequence comes from Leucinodes orbonalis, assembly GCA_019425675.1. NCBI lineage: Eukaryota > Metazoa > Arthropoda > Insecta > Lepidoptera > Crambidae > Leucinodes > Leucinodes orbonalis. The sequence goes on from PQWD01012340.1 coordinate 12,601, forward strand.
TAATAAATTTTGCAGATATGTTCGATTTGTTTAGTAAAACTATTATGTTGAATCTCTGACAAAATTTAATATAAAAGATAATAATTTTGAATACCTTCATTGCAATCGAAAATTTTAAATGACAAAACACTGTAACCCAGTGGTTACAGTGTTTTATCATTTACATTTTTTTTTATTTTATATCAGTATATAAAAAGAGTAACTCGAGTTTCTTGCCGGCTTTTCTCGAAGATCCTACTTATTCCGAACCGGTGGTAGAGTCATAAAAAATATGATAATAATAACAATTGACGATTCAAAAGTATCTGTAACAGTAATTCGTTCTTAATGCTCCTAAAATTTATACCAACCAGGATCACCTTTGGTTAAGTAGTTGAGTTTTCAACCATTACTCCAAATTTACAAATAATTATTTGGTTTAGTGGTTGACTTTTCAACTATTACCTATATACATATTATGTTCCAATCATGGATTTTATTCTTGTCTATTTTCCTAAATAACTTCTCCAATTCCCAAAAAGTTTGTCAGAGATTAGCATTGTGTTTAACAATATCATCCCTCATCACTGACCCTAAACATTACTAACTAGGAGTGGTCACGTCGGCCGCGCTCCATCGTATCCCTGAACACCGAGATGACAGACACCCATTCTGTCACGGAAGTCACTGATCGATCTCATGCGAGGATGTTCCACCTGAAGGTATGAAGTTAATGTCCTCGCTTGAACTGCTGGAAGAATTGCGGGTGCTTGGAATCTTGTTTTAGGAAGCATGCTTTTGCTGAGGTTTTTTTTGAAAAGCATGCTTTTGGTATGGTTCTAGTTTTTAGAAAGCATGCTTTTTGGAAATGGCTCTCGAGCTCAATATTCGAAGTTTTAATTTATCATAGCAAACGTAGTAAAGCCATATAATTTAATTTAATTTATACACTTAAATTTCACAGCAGTTGAACTAAGGCGAATTGTAATCCAAGTGACATTCAGGCCATACAGAAAAATAGAAATGTGTGTAGAAATGCAAAAATAATTGATTGTAAAGTTGTATATACATCCATAAAGAAGTACATAAGACATCATCCCAAAGTATCAAACCTTGAAAAAATATTTTTTGTTCAAAGATATAGTTTTGCTTTTGCTATACGCTTAAGGTATTTGTCCTTATATAGAGCTGTATGTAAATAGAGCTTTGCTCTTGTTATACATCGAATGCAGAAAAGATTGTAACATCCATTTTGAAATAACTTTTTAACTGTTAGTACGAGTAATCCAGAATATAATCTTGTTATTGTGTGTTGGTAATGTGTGTGGATAAAGGGTTATTAGATCCAAAGCAAAATGACTAACAAATTTCATGTTTTTTCTTCGTAGAAACCACCACCACCTCCTCCGGTGATGAGAGAACGTATGGAGACAGAAGAGCAAGAGATGCTAATGGAGAGTCTTGAGCCTATTCCGGAGACACCGATTATGCCAGCCAGGTAAATGATTAAAAAAATATTTCTGTAAAAACATCTTGTCGCAGTCATCTGGTAAGCTCTTTGAACGTCAGGAATCTAGATTTAATAGAAAATATACTGTTTCTGACGCCTTTAGGTATCATTGGCGTTCAAAGGGTTAAAAGCCATCCAATTGGACAGGCCTTACGTGATACACGTGTCTTCAATCAAAAGGCTGAAGAACAACTAGCTATGTAGTCGCCCGCAACGTTTACCTACATTTAAGTTGAAACATCTCATATAAGGAACTACAGTAGATCTTAACCTCTACTAGTGACCTATTTACTATCCGCTACAATCAAATTTCACGAGAAAATCACGAGCGTCGGTGGCTCAGTGGTGTGGACTGTCGCCTTCCTACCGGGAGGGCTGAGGTTCAAATTATTGTTTACGCCACGTACCAATGTATTTTCGAAAAATATATGTACGTTATCCGACGCTCTTACGGTGAAGGAAAACATCGTGAGGAAACCTTCATGCACGCCTGCGAAGAGATTAGAAGGTGTGTGTGAAGTCGTCCAATCCCACTGGCCGCGTGGACGACTAAGGCCTAATCACCCTATACGGGTAGGCTCGTGCCCCTCGGTGGGGACGTTTAATGAGCTGATGATGATGATGATGACAATCAAATTTTGTCGCCAAAATTGGTTCTTCAAATATTCATCATCAGCTCATTAAACGTCCCCACCGAGAGGCACGAACCTAACCGTATAGGGTGTTATAGGCATTAGTCGTCCACGCGGGCCCATTGCGGGTGGGACGACTTCACGCTAAACCTTTGAATCTCTTCACAGGCGTGCCCAGGTTTCCTCACGTTTTTCTTCACAGTTAGAGCATTCGAATTCGTAATTCTAAAACACATTGGCACTGGGAATTGAACCTCAGCCCTTCCAGTAGGATGGCAACAGTCCAAACCATTGAGCCACCGACGACAAATACAAAATTTTATATACAAAGACAAATGTTCAGAAAAAAAATATTTGTTCAAATTCCGGTGCCAAAATTGGATCCAAAAATACTAAAAAGAGGTTTTCTTTTTTTTAGAAAACCAGAGATTACTTCTCATGTGGTGGATGACGTATTCCTTCGCACGATAACTGAGAAGAAGACAATCGAAGATATTGAGCGGCACAAGCGCCTCGTCACCCAATACAAACAGGTAACATGATATTTTAGGTCCTACTTTCATTCTTTGAGTTATTAGTTCATATCCTGTTGGCTTACCGCCATCCCTTAAAATACTAATGATACTATTAAAAACGCCCTACGTCGAGATTCGAGCCCCGTTCGGGGACGCCCTTATGATCGTTGTGTAAATTTTAAGGCTGAGAGCCATTTGCGCCCGTCATCTGCCCGGTAAAGCTGTAAAGGCCATCTGCTGCCAACACCAGTAGTCAGTTCGAAAAAAAATACTTTAATAATTCACGTATTTCGCCATTTTTGTACCAGAAAAAGCCATGTAACATGGCGATAAGACCCCTGATCCTATATGATTTTATGTGTCTTCTTTGAAAGATCAGTGGTCCCTGAAATACGTGCCGGACCAGACAGTACAACGCGCACACAATTGAAGCTGCGAAAAATAAAGCATTTTTAGCCAATGATGTAAAAAGTATAGATTCGTGATATGCTCGCAAATGACGACCCATTTGGTGTCGCGGTTGAGAGGTCGACTGCAACACCAAGGGTTCCGGTTCGATCCCGGTCAGTACAAACATTTGTGTGCATGAACATGTCTGTTGTAATGGTCTGGGTGTTTTCTAAGTATAATATGTATGTATTCCAAAAAAAATGTATATAAGTATATTATCCGTTGTTTAGTACCCATACTACAGGCTTCACGCTTAACTTGGGACTAAATGGCGCTGTGTGAATGTCAGTGAATATGTATTTATATGTATTTATTTATGTATTTATTTGGCCGTTCGTTATTGAGGCACGGGTGGCGTTTCTAGCTTTATATTACAGAATATCATTGTAAAATGCATCATATCTTTTTGAGCAACAGTTTAAAAAGTGTAGACTCGGTACTGAGTCCAGTTGCCAGATATCGTCCCGTGAAACAGGAGTGTTATGCATTTTTGTGTTTCGGATGAGGGCACTGTAGCTAGTAAAATTACCGGGTATAAGATACCTAAATTTTTTGTCTCCTCCAATGCCGCTCTGTCATGGTCAGGCGTATCACATACCGTCAGGTGAGCGTCCTGACCGTCCTTTACACGTATAATATACAAAAATAAAAATAAACAACCTACCCAAAACCTGTCTTACTAGCTATAATGCTATCTGACGTAATTGTATATCAAGACAATGGGATTTGATGCTTAATTCTTGGTTAAATAAGGTTCCACCGCCACCACCTCAGTTCGATGTGACCATACGGAACCACACAATGCCGGAGGGCCCAGTGGGAGAACTTCTCGGACATCAGCAGTGCGTCGGGGATGACCTTGACCCCCAAGATGGAGAGAGTGCCGCTGTCTCTACCGCCACAGAAATATATTGGTAAGCTCTTCATCATCTGCTCATTTTACGTCCACACGTCGAGGGGCACGAGCCTACCTTAAGGGTGTACAGGCTTTAGTCCACGCGGGCCCAGTGCGGATTGGCCGACTTCACGCAGAACCTTTTAATCTCTTCGCAGGCGTGTGCAGGTTTCCTCACGATGTTTTTCTTCAACGTAAGAGCGTCGGATAACGTACATATAATTTCGAAAATTCGAGAACTCATTGGTACGTGGCGGGATTCGATCATGCACCCTTGAAAAAAAAATTAAGTATTACTCGTTAATTAAGACAACACCAACATTATCACTCACTCTTTCAACAATTTTCAAACTTAATTAACTTTTTAATATTATTGTAATTAGTATAGCCTTTCCTCAAAAGACAGGCTTTCACTTTGATCAACCTTAATTCCCCCATTTTAGGCAAAGGCGGCCCAGACCTCTTCTCCCCTGAGCTGATCAAGCAGACCGGTAGCGTATACCAGCAGTCTTCCGATATGCCATTACTGCCAGAGTTACCGCCAGCAAGAAAACCCTCTCTACCGGGAAGAGGACGATGAGGACGTGCCAGAACCCACGCCTGTTCCACCGGTGCCGCAAAATTGGAGCGTGCTGACTAGGGTCCTGAAGACTGAAGCTCAGGATGAGGTAAGTTACTTTAAGATTTTTTATTTCATAGGAAGGCACACTTTGAAATAGGCAGGAAAGTGTTCAATCGCACAAACAATAATTGTTTTATAATTATTCTCCGACGTTTCAGTGACTTTGTATTTGATGTTTTTATCGGTCTAGGTATTTATTCTAGGCGCATTTTCTAGGTTTTACAAAAAAAATATCTACCTATAGTTGACGACTTGCGAAAGGTCGCTAGTGGAGCCTGGATGAGAAAAGCGGAGGGCCGGGATGTCTGGCGCAAAATGGGGGAGACCTATGTCCAGCAGTGGACTGCAATAGGTTGAAGAGAGAGAGAGTTGACATTAATAGGGTGCACGAATGTCTGTAAGTAGTAAGCAATAAATGTATGGCTAAAATTATAATGAAAAATATTTTATGAAATTTTTCTTACTATTCGAATCGAAATGTAAGTTTAATTAAAAAAATATTATAATTTAATGAATCGAATTCAGGTGCGAATCGAAACAAAACGCAACTTAATAAATAGATGACGATTTAACTTTTGTAGTTCTTATTAGAAACGGAACGCAACTTTAAAATTAATTAAAATGAAAACTAATTCATGAAACTTTTGCAGTTGCTTTAAGAAATGGAACGCAACTTAAAAATGATAATGTCGATGAGAATGTCCTACTCTATTTTTACTCGCTATTAAAAACAAAATGTAACTAAATAGATGACGATGTAATATATATTTTTCAGGTGCTATTAGAAACGGAACGCAACTTCCGTTTGACCCGTGAAGAGCGTCTCCGTTGGCGCGAGCTGATCACCCACGAGAGCACTCTCCGTCGCGAGCTGGCGAGGTCGTCGACCCGCGAGGAGTTCTACAGGGTGGCACATGACCATCGCTTTGCTCCGCTATATACCCCCCACAAGTGGGAAGTCATTATTCGCATACTTTCACCGCCTCAGGACAAACCGAAGGTATGATTAACCGCCAAAGGCGGTTTAACCAAAAGCAGTTCAGCCAAAGGCGGTTCAACCAAAAGCAGTTCAGCCAAAGGCACAGTCAAAGGTAGTTCAGCCTAAGGCAGTTCAGCCAAAGGTGGTAAAGGCAGTTACGCGAACGGCAATTTAGCTAAAGGCAGATCAGCGTCGGTGGCTCAATGGTGTGGACTGTTGCCCTCCTACCCGGGAGGGCTGAGGTTCAAATCCCGCCACGTACCAATGTGTTTTCGAACTTTCGAAATTATATGTACATTATCCGACGCTCTTACGGTGAAGAAAAACATCGAGAGGAAACCTTCATGCACGCCTGCGAAGAGATTCAAGGTTGTGTGTGAAGTCGTCCAATCCGCACTGGGCCCGCGTGGACGACTAAGGTCTAATCACCCTATACGGGTAGGCTCGTGCCCCTCGGTGGGGACGTTTAATGAGCTGATGATGATGAGATCAGCATAGGTCCTTATTCAATTTGGGCTCTTAAAGTATCAACTTAACTCAAATAAAATCAATTGTGTCTGGCGCCTTAAGGCGTCTTCGGCGGTCAAAGGGTTAAAATGACTTGTTTTTTAATTTCAATGATTGTACAATTTCAGAACCGCTACCGCAAGAAGTCTGAATGGGACTCGAGGTCCCGAAGAAGCTCGCTGCCGACACTGTACGAATACGACAGCGACGCCACCTCCCTGAGGGACCCGCAGCGCTCCCCGTCGCTCCTCGTACCGCAGTGACCATGTTGATATGCGGTATGAATGTTTTGATATAAATATCTGCCGACTTCTTATGAATATGTAAGCTGAAGCCTAAGTGCTATTCCAGGTTACCGTATAACATATCAAATTTAAAAATTCGTTCAGCCGTTTAGGCGTGAAAGCGTTATAGATAGACAGAGTTAATTTCACATTTATAATATTAGTATCGATTTTCACGTACTAAACCGTAGCCTCACTTCCTTAATAAAATAAATTAAACTATTCGTAGATGCATAATCTCACTCATAAAAGTGTCCGCTGCAAAAGTCTACCCATCGCGTCAGTTTTTCGCGTCAGCAGAATTTTCATTCTTAATCACGTCGCTCGCTACATTTCAGTGACATAGTAGTATGCCCGTACTTTGCTTTTGTACTCTTCTTATGACGCGTTAAAGTATATATATATATATATATATATATATATTTATTCGTGATGGTGTATCTAGTCAGTTTATCGCTTATCTAAGCTCACTCTAAGCTCAAAAGGCCAAACTCATATTTTTAGTTTAGTATTTTAATCGTTTTTTAATTTTTTTTTGGATATTTTTTGACGTTCATGAGTGCTTTTTGTAAGCCTAATTTGAAATAAATGTTTTTGACTTCACTCCACACCAAAGTTTTATTGAAATTGCTTCAGCCGTTTGGACGTGAAGAAGCAAAATACACTTGTGAGTGTGTATATTATTAATATGATTATGATATGCAGGTCAATGTCAGAGATGATGGTGGACTACGCACGGGAACAAGCCGACAGCCACTCGGAAGTGTCGGCGGGCACGCAGCTCGGTCGGTACTACGATGACGACAGCGACACCGATCACCCATTCCACGGACAGTAAGTGTACCTTTTCATTTGTTTTTTAAGAAACAAAAATTGCTAATAAATCAAAGGTCAACGCATCCCTGCGACCTCAGCTGTTACAAATGTCCACTTTCCATAATATGAACCGCATGCTCGTTTGCCTCCCTATGTTATAAAAAAAGGTACAAAGTAAAGCAAATTCTGAAGTTACCGACCCTCCATTCCATAGGCAGTGAGTCTTTCATCTATTAAAAATAAATGCGATGATAATAATTTTACGAGTAATATAACGTTTTACCGAATCAGCAAATCATACGCTATTCCTGCGGCACGCTCGCTTTGCTCGCTCTGCTCGTGTCTTGTGGCCGCAGTACTTACCTAATCCAACTTAGCCATTTTTTTATGCCAAGTAACAACTTATTCTTTGATTTGATGAAATTTTTATCGGACATCGATTATTTGATGTAATGAAAATAAAAATATCGTTTGATTTATCTTTTAAAAGCATACAGCAGATGTACATATGTAATATACTGTGCATGTGACCTAGTTAAGGTAGTGGGTAGCAGATGGATGTCAACTGCGAGGGATCGGTCCGCGTGGAAATCATTAGGGGAGGCCGTCGTTCAGCAGTGGACGTTCTAGGTTGTAATGATGATGATGATTCTGTGCAAACTTTTATTACTAGTGGTAGACTCGGTACTGAGTCGTCTTGGTAGGTACTAGTGATGTAACGAATATTCGCATATTTTTCGATATTCGCATTCGCATTCGCAAAAAACGATGCGAATATTTTGCGAATGTTTTTAACAAACTAAAAGGAAATTATTATATAGATAGATGCATATGAATTAATAACACAATAGATAAGCAAGCTTTATATATTGTATTTAATCATATGTGAATTGACTGTTCCATAATATGAAAAACTTAACCTAATTTTTTTTAGAACCTTAAATCAAAACAAAACTTTTCGAATGAACTTTCTTTCTATGACTAACTTCATTCATGCAACCTGTATCGGTTCGGGCGCTCGGCTATATTCGTTTTCAACATGGCCGGCACGAAATGTCAAAGCTGTCAAATATTTGACGCGCGCTTTATGTGAAATTTAACATTCGCATTCGCATTCGCGAATATTGAAGATAAATATTCGCATTCACATTATAAAATGTTAAAAATTCAATATTCGTTACATCACTAGTAGGTACCACTGTAGTGTAAGTTATCGTTTCGTAAAATATGAGTGTTTTGCACTTCTATGTTTCGGGATGAGGGCATAGCTATTAAAATTACCGGGTATTACTCACATCTGTCTGCACAGGGCGGTGTTGATAGATGATAATAAGCATTTACTGTTATTAATTTCCTTTAACATTGTATCTGTCATGGTCAGGAGTGTCCCTTACCACCAGGAGGGTTCCGTACACTTAATAACATTTCATTTCTAACATTCTATATACTTGACGACCCATCTGGTGTAATGGTTGAGATGTCGGCTACTACACTTAAGGTACAAACATTTGTGTGCTTGAACATGTTTGTATTGGTTTGGGTGTTTTCTATGTGTACTATCCTATTTACAAAATAGATATTATATTTAAAATAATATAATAAATTATAATATAAAATAAATTATGTTTATCCGTTGTTTTATACCCATACTAGATGCTTAGTTTGGGGCTAGATGGCGCTGTGTGAAGATCAGTGTTTATTTATTTTCTTCTATTAGGCCATGGTCCAGAAACTCGCTGCACCGGTCAGTGAGCCAACCGTCCCTGGCGCGCTCCGCCACCGAAGTGGTCGAGCAATGGACGGCCCCTGATGGTGACGTCACACCCACTCCCGGTCGCCGTTTGAGAGGTATGGTATATTGGACAAACTATAAAAGTAGCGTAATTTATTTAGCATTCACCTCGTCATCATCACCATCAGCTCATTAAAAGTCCCCACCGAAGTGAACGAGCCTACCCGTATAGGGTGATTAGACCTTAGTCGTCCACGCGGGCCCAGTGCGGGTTAGACGACTTCACGCACAACCTTTGAATCTCTTCGTAGGCATGCGCAGGTTTCCTCACGATGTTTTTCTTCACCGTAAGAGCATCGGATAACGTACATATATTTTCAAAAACACATTGGTACGTGGCGGGATTTGAACCTCAGTCCTCCCGGTAGGAGGGCTTCAGTCCACACCATTGAGCCACCGACGCTCCTATCTCATCATCCCCAACCAATCGGAAGCGAAACATCCACTTGGGCATCTCTGAGCATCTAATAGTTATGCCCAAATGATATAAAATCTGTAAAGATTGGTAAAATCCTGAGTTTTCTGGAAAGTGCCCAACTTTTCGACAAGCTTTAAAGGGGAGCGTGTCACAAAGTGTAATCGATGTGACTACAGGTCTGTGATTGACTGAATAACCCCCAAAAACTAAATTAAAGTAATAAGGACTAAGGATAGTCCAGTGCACATCCCTTTGACTGCCAATGACGCCTCAAGGCGCCAGATACAATAGATTTTCTATTGTGTCTGGATTTACGGCATTCAATGTGTTAAGAGTGTATTTGTATCAATTGCCTTTAGAACACAAACCACTTTGTCTTTGAACGATGTTTTAGAAGAAATCTTATAGGAACCCTGGTTCCGTCGTTCTTCAGTTCAGCAATAGGCATGATGACTGGGTCGTGAAATCGTAAGAACTATTTCATATTATTACAAATCTTGGTTAAATATAACGATGTGCTTACTCTCAGCTCGAAAACTCATGTTTTATGAATTTTATTAGTCTTCAAAGTTAGATAGGCAAGTCCATTAAAGTACATTAATTGTCAAAAATTTGTTAACAAAAGGATAACACATACAATTTAAAGCAACTTTTGCTATGAAACCGTTTTAGTAAACGCAACATTTAATATAGTTGTAGTACAAAATTCACAAACTATGCGTACTAATTACTGATGCGTGACGTCATAACTAGGTAGCCATTTGTATGAAGCGTTTTTGGGAAAGTCCATTAATGTGTTTTTAGAATTGGAAAATCTCTGTAAGTTTTAATGTTAACGGAGTAATTTTTTTACCAATGTTTTCATTATTATGCGGTCCATCGATATAATAACAGAAAAAAAAATTGTCATCATCCCTATTGTACAGATGTTCCTTCGAGTAACTATTCAAAATAAATATTGCTATTTTCCAGGGCCTCAAGGACTGTCCACCTTCACATCGTCTGAAGTTCGAACTTTCCAAGCGAGCAGGGAATGGCGTGAATAATAGATTCAAAAACACGCCTTATTTTACAATAATACGTGTATTATTGTAAAATTGCATACCTATTTAAACAATACTAAAACTAACTATTAAAACACGTGTGTTTGTAAATGTTGTCACCGCGATTTAGAATACATGAACATTGACACAGATGTCGCTAAGATCGGCTATTTAATTCGTACCACTGCCGCTAGATGTCACTAGAAAATTTTCCGAATTAAAGTACCTAATTTTAGTAAATTGAGTGATACTGATCACTGCCGTTTGAAATAAGATTTTACACCTTTTGTAATTTCTAAGTATTGAATATTTGCAATTTGATTGATGTAAGTGAGTCCGTCCAGTGATTTGAAAGTATTTTTTTTTTATTATTCAATACAAGCGATTTTTTTATTACTAATAAAATACATATTAGTTCTAGTTATTAGATGTTTTTATTGCCAATATTGGCAGTTTTCCACTAGGTACATAAGCAGGAAAGTCTTCATAAAAGAAATTATTTATAAAACATCGCATTTACGGTGCAGTAAATTGAAATTATATAATAATATTAAGTATACAGTGACATTCCAATTATTATTAAATCGTACAAAATATGCCTATTAAACAATACCTATATACCTAATTTCTCATATTCCAGAGAATTCAAAATATAATTATAGTATAATTTCAATGAATAAGTATTTAGATTAATATACTAATTTGTGCCAATACGTATATTTGCTTCCTTAACATTGGCTAAGTTTGTAATTGGTAAGTACCTGTAATGTACAATAGGAGATTCAAAAGGTTCAGCAAAGTTGTTTCGTCACACATTTTTTAATATAAATTAAGCACGGAAGAATCTTTTTAAACTCCTGTTTGCGTATTTGAATAGAAATTAAGGTTTTTTGACACATTTTAAATTAATGCCAATAAACTTTGATAATTGGCATTTTTAAATTGATTACGTTTAGGAACCTGCTAATTAACGATTTGGTTTCATGATATATTAATGATGTTTTTATAGCCATATTTTAATCTCATTTTTTTAAGGAAATCTATGTAATTTTAATGTAGATTTTAATGCATGTGAATATTTTTTCAACCCTTTGTCTTAAAACTTTTACCGTTTAATAATTTGCTTAATATGATTACCTGGTCTTGTCTAAGATAAACTAAGTTTCTTGTTTATCAAAGGATCTTGTATATATTTTATGATATAACTAAAAGGGCTGTAAACCTAGCAGTTGAGGCAAGATTTGAGGGAACCTAGGCCGTATAAATAGTCCAAAAAGGAGTTTAAATGGTTCTCTTGGCAAAAAAAAAAAATACTTATGATTGAAATTGCTGCCCAAATAACTTTTCCAGAGATTTGGTTGGTATATTTTGCCTTGATTGCTATGTTCGTGTGGGATTTAGTGGGAGATGGGTGTGTGCAAGCGTGCTCAACTAATTTTAGATTTAGAATCTAATATTAAAATATTGATATACTAAGCAATAATTACCTTCGTGTGTTGTATATGTGGACAGATTATATATAAACTGAAAACAGTATGTTTATTTACTGTTTTTAATAGTTATATGAGACAATAATTTGTGTATTTTTTAATGACTTGACTAAATGAAATATTTCTGCAGTAATTTACACATACAACTTTTCATTGTTAGATATACTCTAAGTATATCGTGGTTTGTTGAATTACTGTCCATTTTTAGTTTACATTCAAAATACCTACAGACGAAACACAATCAAATGGTGCTAATTATGATGAAATCACAATGATGGTATATTTTTGATTTACATAATGATGTACCTAGTTTTGAGAATATTATTATAATAAAATGTACCTTTTAACAATTATATGGTCTTTCATTTGATTCAAAATATATGCAACGGTTTAATGACAATGCGTCTTACAGTATTAATCTTAACATACATCGATTTTATATCAGTGATATTGAATCGTAAAATTGAAGGAGTTATGAAATACAAAAGAAATAATGCCTAGAATAATGCCTGGAATAGATCTGTAGTAGAAAAAATCACTAAACTGAAGAAGGAAATTCTAAAAGACCACTAATATCAATACTCTTTTCCCATACCGACGTAGCTACATACAACAACTAAAAAAACCTGAAGGAAAAAGGATGGATTCACATCTGTGGCTAAAATGTTTAAGCAAATCACTAACAAAATTATTTTTATATCTTTTATTCAAATAAAATATGAGTACATAATGGAGGGAGAGAATAAAATGAGATACAAATTTAAGAAGTTTATTTTTGAAATTATTTTGGAAAATACAAGTGAACAATTGAAACGTCATTTTAAAATTAATAAATTCGATTTAATCGTACATTTCACATATCTACAAAAGTATAATAAAAATTCAAGAGCGACTTCGCTACATTAAAAAGCATCGCCTTTGTATAAATACAAATTGATGAATTTATTTTGCGACATAAGAAATTAAGCTCTGATATTTGTAAGATAAAAATCTGGACGTACAGATATAACAAGAAATATTTATATATTACAACAGTGGTAATAAGAAATACAGTACATATAACCTATAACAGCGTAACACGATAGCAAAAACAATTTATACGATGATCATCCTACAAAAGCTTCATTAAAATAAGAATCTAAATATATACTGTACATTCTAATTCACGAAACTATGACCGATCCTCAGTTATATTATTTACATTGTTATAAGCTAACAGTTTACTTTACGGGGTACTAAAAACTAGGTATCTATACCAATTATTTGGTATTATCTATCTACGATATGAAGTAAAGTCGACGGGTCCCATTCGTGAGTTTTTTTGGCATTTCTTTAACAACTCTGGCATCTTTTGGCATTCTTCAAATTCTATATATTCGTAGAACAGTCATGGGATCTTTTTTGTCATTACTTTCTTTTCAGCTCAGGCGCATACCAGCTTTTAACCACGGAGTTCCAATTCTATACCATCATATTTCATGAAACATGAAGTACTATCTACGAATTACAGTCTCTAAAATTGATATTCACTAAGTAGATCTAACAGCTCGTTCTTAATTTCAACATCAATACCCAGTGTTGCCACCTTAGTTTTAGAAAAAGGGCTTAATGAGAAGTTAAATAGGCCAAGATAGGGCTAGAGCACCAATAGCTTTTCTGTTTTAAAACTGCTGAAATAATCATGTCATAAAGCCGTTTTCTTAGGGCGTCTAAATAAGACGTCATCATGACCGATGAAAAAACAAGAATGTACTTGTTAGCATGTCGAAAACTTACATAATTTGCTAATATTTTCAAGACAGTGAAAAAGAGCTAGATTACCCTTTTCGTGCTAAATCGTTAAAAAAGGAGTTCACATATACTAAATAATGCTAGATCTAGCCACAACAGGGCTAAGGTGGCAACACTGTGAACACAATTACTGTTGGTAGGTTACATGAGTTTTCTAATTATATTTGACTAATGGAGCCGCATGACTGACGTCTTCGAGTGACTTGTTTCCAAAATCGTTTGTCCATTTGTTTCTCCTGGAAAAACAGTATATGGAACAAATAGTGAAATAAAAAATTAAAATCATGTTTGTCTGACGTCGTTTAGAACTTGTCGGACAAAAAGGCTTCTTGTGGTGTTGTGAGCTATTCGTGCTAATAATATTAAACAGTTAATTCCAACAATGCTCAATGTTAGCTATATGTTTATAGAAAAAAACAGCAAAACGAATTATCATAGCGTGAACAAAATAACAAGGAACATAAAAGGAAGGGCATAGCGTAGGATGAAGAATGAAAAGCGCAATGAATTTTTGGTAAAAATATATATTTTTGAGAACATTTGTTCCAATTAAAATGGACAGATTAGTTCATTAAACAACCAATTAAACAAGGACGTCAGCATAATTCCGAAAGCTGGATTTAAAGTTTAATCCTAAGTTTTTTATAAGCAAAAGGACAGAACAATTGACATTAATTCTTAAGTGTCAAAAAGTCAAGTCGTAACAATTTTACCAAATATTAAGAACATTGAAGTGAATATAATTTCATTAAAAAACATGAAATATTTATACTAAAATTTTGTTTAATACTTTACAATTAACAACGGCATTCGATTCCAAAACTTCTAATGTTTAAAAGGCAATTTCATTGGCCAATATATTGACTACAGTTTCACACACAATCTCACTACCATATTGCTATCCTACTCTTTCACTCAAACAATTTAACTGATCAATTTCACGAGTGATAGGAGGTACATATATAATCTGTACAATTTTACTGACTTCCCCATTTTGCCCTTCTATCAATTCAAAAGGCTTCATTTTGGGCAGTGTTAAATTTGGACTTTAATAAGACGTCTTAACGTTTAAATTACATGGTTTTTTCATTTAGTTAAAATGAAATAATATGGCTCTAAACTTTTAAAAGATTTTGAATACTAGTAAGAAGTAACATCTCTTCAAAATAGGTGTGAAAATTATAATTTAAAAAGTTGTCTTTTATAATGAACAAATAAGTTAATTTATCAATCAACATTAGCTTGTCCTCAGTCAATTAGTTAAACCTTAATACAAATGATTTTATTAGCCAATTTTGCACATATTGCTCAACAACGAGGTGCCTGCTAAATTCTTTAAAGCCAAAATGAACCAACGAGAAAATCTCAAACGTTTAAATCCAGCTGGTTGGCACATAGAAGCCGGTGTTTGTGCAGTGCTACACATAGCCATTGACAAAGCAAATCTTGTAATAGCCGTCGTTGCTCACAGTAGTACGTCGAGGCGAGAATGGCGCGTAGTCCCCAACAGAAGTGGCTCGCGGCGGGGGCTATCGGAGGAGGCGCGACGTCGGAGGAAGCCCATTCTAGAACAATTATAAAAATAAGAAAACCCATTTGGTGTAATGGTTGAGAGGTCAGCTTCTACGGTCGGGTTCGATCCCCGAGCAGTACAAACATTTGTGTGCATGAACATATCTGTTTGTATGGGTGTTTTCTATGTATGTGTATGTAATTACAAAAAAAGTATATACTAATGTTTATCCGTTGTTTAGCTTCCATATTACAGGTGAATGCTTACTTTAAGGCTAGATGGCGCTGTGGATATTATTATATTGACTATATATTTTAAAATACGATAAATTCGCTGGGGATAAATGTCCCCATAAACTATTGATTTTGAAAGATAGTCTTTCCGTGATAGTCTTGAGCGGAAACTTCAACATTATCTTCCAAGGGATCATAGGCCTTTCTAAAAAGATGACATATAATCATAACTACAAATGTTTTGAACTCGGTAATGCCGTGTCTCAAAGGTAACCGTGTATCTTTGTGGGTATCTACCTTAAAATAACTTTATTCTCCTGACCTAATAAATTCGCATGCTTGGATATCGTTGTTTATTTTGACTACTGCTGTTTGGTAGAGAGAAGACACAAACTACCATCTAGTTTGAAGGATTGTTGCTTGTAGCATAAATAATGACAGAATGAACTTTACCTAACACCCCTCGCGCAGTGCATAGCTAAATTTTTTACAGAGATAAACAAATCATACTTATACTGCACCCGAGGAATAGTAAAATCCTTGAAATTGAATACAATGTCATTCTTAAAGGAGATTGTTTTGCAGTGGTATGACAATGTAGACTTATCTTTTATTTATATTTCAATTTTCTTAACGATTCTAACGATGAATACTTCAAACTCGACTACCGAGCGTTCAAATTCTGCTATTTTGACTTTGTCAAAAACAACACTTACATCTTCCCGTTCTGGCATAGAGACCGCGTCCGCGAACGCATCATCTGAGCTTCCACTCGTGCCAGTTGCTCCATCTCCATAGGCTTCGTTTCGCTTTCTGGAACTAATTCGAGAATGTTCTGTCAGCTTATCGGGAGTCAGATTTAAACATATTGAACCACTCATTTTGAATACAGCATACAATATTACAATAAAATTATAGGTGATTTTTTAAACAAGATTGGAATATTGATGATACTAGCATGTACATAGAATTTAATGTGAAACAATCGACCATAAAGTCCCACAGCAGTGCTTAGCTGCCGTCCATTAGCTAAAACGTCTAGAGTCACAATTTTCAGTTCGGCTGATAACGAGCTGATAAAAAAGATACTAACGCTTCCAAGCACATACAGAAATACGCGATATAGTATGTAGGGCGGATTGCGGCGCGGCTCATCGTCACCACACGTCCGCACACTGTCCATGTAATATTTTTTCATAATTTAATTGGCTTTGAACTCTTGTTATGAGATCATAAGTCTTAACTTATGATGACAATATTTCTATTCTTAGAGGTAACTGCCACAAAATTGATGCAAACAAAAAGATTCGAAACTATCGCTTCTAAGTATATATACCTATATATAGAATAGCGGCAGTGCGCGCAAGTGCGCGGCATATTGTCAGTCGTAACTGCGTCCACACACTTTTGATAGACATAAGATCTTTCAAAATACAATTAGTTTTAAACAGTGTTGTGTGACAAGGTTAAATTTATTATGAGAATCTTCTATTGAGACAAAAAAGCTGCAAACATAATATACTAACGCTTCCAAGCATATACAGAACTGCGCGAAGTAGTATGCGGGGCGGTGCGGCGCGGCAGTGCGCGGCACATGGTCACCGCGTCCGCGCTCGCCACGCGCCGCAGCAGCGACTTCTGGCACGCCGCGCGAAACGACCAGGGGTCGGACCCGCCACCCTGCAAATGCAATCACACGTTCACGTTATTTTTATAGGATAGGGGGCAAACCAATGATATTCTGTATATATAAAGGTAAATACGCCACCCGTGCCTCAAAAACGAACCGCACCAAAGAGAATACAGTTGTAGGCTCTTGGTTCAGGTAAATGTACGCTCATTTGAAATATGTGTATGAGTGCTGTCGCTGCATTCGGAACACTTTTTCAGTTGTTTTGAGAACATATCACGAATCTATACTTTTCACATCATTGGGGCAAACGAGCAGACAGATCACTTGATGGAAAGTGTATACTGCCGCCCATGGACATTTGCAACACCGGAGCTACAAGATGCGTTGTCGGCCTTTTGAGTAAGTGAACACTTTTTTCTTGAAGTTCTGTACGTCGTATCTGTCCGGAAATACATGCGGCAACTCATTCCACAATAAGATACATATTTCTTAAAAGATTCCACTTTAATGAAGGGAAGTAGCTGAAAAACATGAGGGGAGTAGCTGAAAAACATAAAGGGAGTAGCTGAAAAACATAAAGGGAGTAGCTGAAAAACATAAAGGGAGTAGCTGAAAAACATAAAGGGAGTAGCTGAAAAACAGCGATGCTCGGGATTGTTCTCGTTGTTAACTCTGCTCCTTCATTTTGTCTCATAGTACTTATGTTTTTGATATTTTTTAATTTGTTTTGTATAATGTTGTGTCAAACAAATCAAACCATTTTAATTTTATTTATTTACTAGCCCGCGGCTTCGCCCGCGTTAAATTCGGGATGACAAAAATATTCTGTTTTCGTTACCAGGAAAGTGGAGCCATCCACTTGGTAACGAAAACAGAATAATTTCAACACTGCAACACTGCTTCTTCTTTTTCTTATTTAAGGCTTTAAGGGCCGGTTTGCTAAAACTTCAATATGCAAGATTTATTGTTCATGACAAATAGCCATCATACTTATTTTTAGCTTTCTACATTGTAAACTGTTTAAACTTCTAAAGAAAATTATGTATTCATATATATCACTATACATAGGAATCCCCCGCCCAAGTTTAAAAGTTTTGGAGTCCATTTCCAAAAACGGATCCCCTCCTCCCCCCCTCCCCCCAATTTAACAGGTTTCGGGGTCAATTTCGTGGATATATATACATATATAACTATACATAGGCTTCCCCCCACACCTTTAAAGGTTTTGGGGTCTATTTCCAAAAAAAAACATATGTATACATATATACATCACTAATAATACTCGGTTACCTTCTATCAACATACCAAGTTTCAATAAAATCGACCTTAAAAATGCGGAAAATTGGATATGATACTTTCTCCCCTATTTGAAGGGTTTGGGGGTGGATTTAAAAAAAAAAAATTGCGAATTTGTCGTTTCTGACAAATAGTCCGCATACCAAATTTCAGCATCGTACTACAAAAATTGGAGGTTGGAAGTTTTCTACAAACTTCCAACCTCCATTTTAGGGAAGTAGGGGGGTGAAAACGGGACAAAAAGTAGCCTAAAACCTATTCTAGGTTACCTACTATCAACATACCAAGTTTCAATAAAATCTACCTTAAAACTGCGAAAAATCGAATATGACACTTCCTCCTCTATTTGAAGGGTTTGGGGGTGGATTTTTGAAAAAAAATATATGCCATATTTTTCTTTTGTGACATATAATCCGCATACCAAATTTCAGCGTCGTACTACCAAAATTGCGGGATGTTGCATACAAACTTCCAACCCCTATTTTAGGGGAGTGGGGGGTGAAAACAGGAATAAAAGTAGCCTAAATCCTATTCTAGGTTACCTACTATCAACATACCAAGTTCCAATAAAATCCGTTCAGCCATTTAGGCGTGAAAGCGTAACAAACAGACACATAGACAGACAGACAGAGATACTTTCCCATTTATAATATTAGTATGGATTCGTACATGGCGTGACAATTTCATTATACAGTAAGAAACAATAAAGTACAGGCTAGCTAAATATATAGATATCTTGAGATGAAGTGAAGGAAATCTTGATAGATATCAAGATTTCCTTGACTTCATCTCAAGATTGTCAAGATATTTTGTTCCCAGCTATCATTAACTTTGTCCAACGTTTGATCTACCTCACCTGCTTTGTTTGAATCAGTAATTTCTTAAATTTCATCAAACTCACCCAAGACACCTCCTGCTCTGCCAGCATGTCCTTCCCCTGGTCCAGAGCGAGCCTCATCTCCGCCCGAGGGCTGAGCCTCTCCTCCGGCGTGGGAACCTTCGGCTCCTCCTGGTGGGAGAGCTCCGCTTCCACAACTGGTGCTGGGTCCGAAACTGTTTAAAAATATTACGTGATTTCGATATGCCATCTTTTATGATCTGCTACCTGTCGTAAATGCGATTAGTACCATCATCGTAAAACTAAATTTAATGACGAATATAAGTGCTAGCAATTACACACTAGAACAGTTTCCTTCTGATCTCTATAGTTGTTATGGTAATCAGGTTGTAATTATCTAAAGTCTCGGTAGACATAACAATTATCATATTTTGGAGTGCGGGAAGAAATTTACTAAAGAGGGTAATTAGCCTGACTTTGTACTCCCTTTTTACATTTGAATTGACAATATTTATCGGACACCCTTAGGAGAACTAGAGTGATCGACATAGCCGAGTGGCGTCTACGTAACTGAAAAAGGAGAGTCGACCGAGCCCAAACCAGATGGACTGATCCGGTAAAAGTGGCGGGTAGCTGATGGATGTCCACTGCTTAAGAATGATCCGAGTAGAACCCATTAGTTAAGGCTTTCGTTCAGCAGTGGACGAATTAGGTTATAATGATGACATCCTCATGATCTCAACCTCTGTAAGAGCTAACTTAATAAAATATGATACGTACCCGGAGACAAGGGATGGTGAGGGGTAGGATTGTGTATTGTGGTACGCTCGAGTGTGGAAGGCGTGCTTGCCGAGCTGGCTGAGCCCCGACGACCGGCTGTGCCAGCACCGACACGCGCCTCCGCACACTCTTTTGAAACTGGAACCATAAGTATAATATAACAAATAACATTAGTAAACACGGCTATACGAGTACTGATGAATAAAGTGCTAAGCATTTCTGGGACTTGTGGTTTTGACTTACTTTCGACGGCGTGTCACTTACCATCATGTAAGGTTACCTATAGCAATATCTAACGAATGTACTGACCAGATTGTAAGGGCATCGATGGCATTTCGTTGGTGGGCGTCCTGTCTGGGCTCAGCTCTGATTCTGCGCCACCATCTGGCTCCTCGCCAACAGTTGATGCGGCGGCCGCACCCCCGCCCCCTGCTTCTGTTGAATTGTTTGCCTTCAGTCACACATCTTTAATCAAAAGTTCTTGATTTGCTAAGTGTAGGTAAGATGATAAGGCGCTAAGATTATGAAAGTTCAGTTCCACATTTAACCTCAAAAAATTACAACTATTTATGAGATTGGCTAGTTGTTTCAACTGATAGTAAGCCTTCACTACAAATCGTTACTGAGAGAACTTTAACAGAATCTCTAATAAGTAAAAAACAGAAGCTTTACTGAGTACTCATATTTACTAGAAGAAGACGCTGGGTAATATCATTAAAATGATCATTACTGAAATTAGGCATTTAATATCTGTTCTATGTAAGTCATTTAATGGGTTCAACAGTCTTCACAATAAAATCATACATACAAACATTGCCAAAAAACAAATATCCCATTACTGTTCCGTATCATCTATTAATGTTGTTGGCTTTTGTGTATTCATATAAAATGATTTGCGATAAATTAACAGATAGCAGCAAATTATTTGTGTTTTCTGGCGAAATCGTCATTATTAGGTTTTAAATGTAGGTATAAACTACTAAAAATATGTTATGTGAGGTGCAACACTACATGTATATCGTGCTTGGAAAACATCAATATATCTTATGAGGGTTACATTATATGTTTACAACATATATATTACTAACGTTATTCCTTGTAATGTTCCATGACATGCATACGTGCACAACATAGATATAATGGGATAATCATAAAATTAAAAATGTGTATAACAAGAAAGGGTGAAACAGACATTGTTGCCTTTCTCACCTTATCGTTATCAAGTGGTCCATTTCACTGTTGATATGGATTATATTAGTTGCGACGTTGAATTTTATATTGATTTTAACAGACATCTTTGATATTTTTTGGAAAAACTGGCAATTTCATATTTTTGTATACTACTCCACTAATTTGTTGAACTCATTGTGAACTTGATTCGTGAGCTGTTTTTACACAATTCTCAGGTACTTTATTAACATCAAAACAACACAGTTGCCGCATGTATTGTTTTCGCATGTTATTTACTATTTCTTATAGCATTAAACTTTTTAAATATTTTCTTTTTAATTGTATTGTTTCATAAAATTAGTTGGGATACTGTCGCGGTATGATGCCGAAATGAGGCATTCTACACACTGATTGAAATTTATCTTTAATTGTTGACAAATTACATAATTGTAATTTGACATTCTAAGAGTTCTTTATGTCCCTAAATTAATTGGATGTATTGAAATTTTGTGACGTCATCAATGTGTGGAGCGCTCAACCTACCGATGTGAGTGACTCACCTAATTCTGAAGCAGAGGGCGGCCGGCGCGGCGCGTCGCAGCATTCGTCAGCACCGAGGCCACGCGCGCTGTCCTGCGCCAAGCGCCGCACCAGCGGACCAGTCACAATGTGAGATTTAACCTAGCTACTGACTACGCGACGCGGCTTGCCAATATGGATCTAAATAGCGCCGGATTCGGATGTTAATTTGCCATATAATTGCTATTGTTCTCATTTGATTGTTTGAGATATAAGCAGAAGAAATACAAAATTAACCATCTTCTAATGCTGAACTTAAAATGTTTGAGATATGTTTAACATAACAAAAAAAAGTAGTGGTATCGCTGTATAAGCGGTATAACGAGCAACCACTACAAAATCATCATCCAAGTATCATTTGGTACGGTGACTCTTGATATTATTCAAGAATATTACCAAGTAGCATATTTGTTCAAGAGATTATGGTTAAAGTATAAGATAGCCAGCGTGTGTCTTAAACATATTGTTTAATGTTAAATGGCTTACTCGGTACTGTGGCATCAATTTTGTTTGCGACTAAACTATTTTACCTAATAATGGGAATGGTTTGTGCCATAACTAGACGATAGTGTAATTTATTTTCTTAAGTGAACTCAAAATGAAATTATGTGGTCGTGGTTCCTTTAAATAACTAAGAATATGGGATTTATACCTGCGTTACTATAACGAATAACTTTCATGCAACAAGCATGCATATGATAACATTGTCATTTACTTCATATTATTTGGGTTATAGGTACCTACATGCATGCTGGGTGTACTATTCTACTATATCTGTATAAATAGCATTATCATGTTTTCAAACCAACAAAATATCAACTATAGACATAACGTTTGAATATATCTGATACGTTCACTATTTTCACCAACAATCTTTATTCAACAAAGACACATCAAATTTTCACAAAAATAGCTAGAATCATTCATTTAAAAATCAATTCAGTACAGGTTATAAGTGATTAATACTATTTCATTAATCTAGCAATCAAACAAACTACAAATAAATTATACAACGGTAATGCTTAAATGGCTATCGCAATCCACGATTTCAAAGGTAGCAGATACGTCCGTGGAATTACACTACCCGCCGTACTATGGAAAATTGATCATACGAGTAAGCAGTCATTGCGCCATCTTATTTTAATTTTGGTCCCTTCATATTTTACTTCAGGAGTTTACAAGCTCAGAATTACAGAAATCACTCGTATAATTGACAGTGTATCAGTGGCACATTAAATATCTGTTGTAGACATTCACCTGGTCGTCAGAGTTAGTGGGGGTTGCTTTGTTGTCTTCACTGCCGCTTTCCGAACACTCTTCTTCAAGGAGAGGCTCTAGTCTTCGCCTAAAAACATCCCTATATTACATAATAATGTTAGTATGTTTTGTAATTTTCTTATAAAATAAAACATAATATAGCTAATATAAAGAAGCATAAAATAATAACATCATATTTATCTATAAAAACTTAGTGATGGATACAAATCCTCTTACAAGTTTTGGGTTAATATTATGAAGCTTTAATTTGGGTAGGAAAATGTAAGTTTAATATAGTTCACATATTATATATAAAACATGCTAATCAATTCACTTCAAGATGTTAATAACGTCGCAACTGTCTTTCACAATGCACAACAAGTATTTCAATGAATATATAAGGTTTAAGTATACGTATTGTATTTACCTGGGCAATAAAGGCCTTAAAGTGGTCGGTCCTGTTATAGTCGGAGCCATTAGCAGTTCGTCCATCATGAGCTCCGTATCGTCATCACCAGCGTATGATGACGATGACTTTGTTGGCGACTGTAACAATAAAAGATATCTGTTCAAAAGAAAAAAAATGCTTCATCTTATTTACTTAAGCCGTCTTCTTCATCAGTCTTATGCTGTCCATAGAAGAACCTGATTAAACAGAATGATTTTTTGGACTTTTCTCAGACACTCATATATCACTATCATACCCTAGCATGTAGATTGAACTGTGGGATTAAACAACGCTCAAATGTTACACATACATATATATATATATATATATATATTACTTTTTTTCTAATTCTAATAAACAAACAAAATAATACGGAAAAAACTAGAACGCATTTCTTATGTACTAGAGATTCTTAGAAACTTTCTAATACTGAATAAGTCATAACAGTATTGACAGTTATAACACGCATTATAAGTATTTTTTAAATGATTGTGTAATAATTTAGAGCGTCGGTGGCTCATTGGTGTGGACTGTTGCCTTGCGATATGGAGGGTGCAGGTTCAAATCCAACCATCAGGTGCCAATGTCTTCTCAAATTTCGGAATTATATGTACGTTTATCCGACACTCTTACGGTGACGGAAAACATCGTGAGGAAACCTGCGCATGCTTGCGAAGAGATTCAAATTCTGTGCATGAAGTCAGCCAATCTGAACTGGGCCCGTCCACGTCTAAGACCTATACAGCATTTATGGGTAGGCTCGTGCTTCTAGGTGGGAACATAATAAGCTGTTGATGATGATATTTAACTTACAGAAAGAGTTCCATGTTCAGAATCTGGGAGGTTGTCTGAGAGATCACCAGAAGACGGGGTCCCCCAAGCCTCTTCACCGCTGGCTCCGCTACCTTCGCCAGTCTCATTTGTACCTTCTTCCGTGCCAAGAGCCGATTTCCATTCACTTACTCCTAAGCATCTGCCAGAATTAAAATTAAAGTAAAATGTTTGTACCAAGCTAAGCTCTATATAAATAATGACAAGTAACTACTCTAAAGAAATAATATGTTAGTCAAAAAATTCTAAGAAATACAAAACTTCATCCAAGTACCAAGATATATCTGTCGAATCTATAGAGATGCGAACCTTTTAATAATATTTCGAAATAGCAAAATTACTACATCACAACCACTAAAATAAACTGAACACGTCACGGTTACTTTTGAATTGTTTACCAATTTTAATACTAATATTGTAATGTTTTTTATTTTCAACTCAGACCTAAAAAATAATTCATTACTAAATAAATCATTTAATACGTTAATATTACGAATATGTGTGATTTAAATATTCTGGTTAAAACTATCGAAGAACATTCGCTAAAAATAACGCCTTTTTAATCTAAGTCTGTATACGTTTACTTAGCATTAATTTTAATTTAAAAAAAATCACGTACATTTTTTTTCTATACTATAATTTAGAATATGGTCATAGTACTACATTATCAAAGTCTACATTATTGTGCTAAGATCTGTAAAAACTAAAATAAAAATAACCATCAAATCAGCACCAGCGCATACTTATCGTCGTCTCACTGCGTTAGTTGAATGCTTCCTAATAGGTAAAAGGAAAACGATATTTATTTAATTTATACACAAGTAATTGTAGCTGAAAAAAATATAGTGAAGAAAAAAACGAAAATCTCGTACATAAAAAAGACTAGATGGTTTTCGTTCAAATTGGTCCCAATGTGCACCGATTTTCTTATAACGATGCTTATTGATTAAGCATATTCTGATGCTGTTTGGATATAACATTACTTCTAAATGAAGCTTCTTCCAGCATTGTAAAAACCTGTGCAGTATTTTAAAGAAAATACCATAGACATAGTTCGGGCTTAAAAATATTCTTTCCATCCTTAATCAGGAACGAAGTTTACTATAAAAATATGTTTATTTTAAGTTACTAAACATTTGTCATAATTTAGGGAGAGTAATCCAAAGAGAAGTAAGGCTAAAATGAATCCCCAGAAACAATAATGAGAATTATTAGTATATTTTTGACTAGTATTGTTGATTAGAGTTTGCAATAAATAATATAAGATTTACGAACCTTTCTAAGAATGAGGGTTGTTTGTGAGCGATGGATGTATTTGGTACACTCTCTGTATAACTAAAGATGTTCATCTTTTCAACCACGAATGAACCGGCTCGTG
The DNA here is from genome assembly GCA_019425675.1 of Leucinodes orbonalis. Lineage (NCBI taxonomy): Eukaryota > Metazoa > Arthropoda > Insecta > Lepidoptera > Crambidae > Leucinodes > Leucinodes orbonalis. The sequence continues at coordinate 38,280 of PQWD01012340.1, forward strand.
CCGTCCACCCCATGATGCCGCCAGCTGCACCAGCTACCACACACATTATATAAATCGACCAACATATTTAAATTGACAAGATTGTATTCTTATAAGTCTATATTATGTAAATGTACTTAAATTTTAACTCGATGAACAGAGCAAAAAGGCTTTTCTTAATGATTATTAAGAAAAGCCATATATTTATAAACTAAAGGTTAAATCTAAACTTTAGTTTATAAAACTGTGTTATGACTAAATACATTTCGATATCGTTAGTGACGGTCTAGAGATATATGCCCAGCAAAAGGGTAGCAATATTTTCGCATTACTCACAAATACCATAGGTTCATACGTGATATCTGGTATTTTTTATCATAACGTAGGTACGAGTACGCTTTGGGGGGCTTACCGCCGTCTCTTAAAACAGTATTGCTATAATATTACTTCGCTTTATATTGCAAAACTCACCTGGATTGTATGGCTTAATTATAGGTTCGGGATCCTGTGCAGTCAGTCTTACATTTCCATCATCAGTCTCATCAGACGGTAGCCTTTCCAAGCTAGACATCGTGCCATATCTAGAAAATATAGTTTCTATATTTATTTGAATACCAAAATCTAAACATAGAGCACTAAACTTGTACCGACCTTTTAAGAGAAACGTAAGGCAGGTCTTCTGGCACATCAGGTGAGTCAGGGGAATCGTCAATTAGAGTCTCCTATGAAACAAAAAAGATATTTATAAAACATACAATTGAAAACAATACATTTTTTTTGTTTCATCATCATGATGATGATGATGAAACAAAAAAGATATTTAAAAAACATACAATTGAAAACAATACAATTAGACTTATATTAAAACTTACAGTCTTATGGGTGTTATAATCAGGTGTCGGTGGTACCACTGCTATATTGGGTACCGGAGATTCAGACTTAACGGAGCCCAGACTGCCAGGCCGCGATAAAGTATTGCTTCCAGTTGGATTACGTTTAAAAGGTTCTACTCTCATTAGATGTGCCGCTGGGTTAATAGCCGATAAGCCCATTAGCATCAACGGTCCTAACTCTAAATCATCGTCAGAACCGATATCATTCGAATTTGTATTAGCATTGTAATCTTCAGTTCTCTCAGTCTTTTTACTAATATCTCCATTCATTTTACTCACAGCTGATATACCCATTCTAGGCGATCTTCTTAAACCTCTATCTATTTTAAAATCGTTATCATCCTCGTGAATAGATTCGTCTTCTAAAAAAATTGACGAAGTTTTTAGGCACGATCCTACGTTTTCTCTTTTTGTTATAATGTTCATACCTAACACTTTGTTTAGTACATTTTCAGCCTTTTTTCTTGTTATCTGTTCTTTTCTCGCTGATGCTGGCGATGGGTAACTAGATGTTGTAACTTTAGTTTTGGACAGTGTGATATTTTCAACACATTTGATTTCGTTCAAGTACTTTTCTTGTGCAATAACACATTGTACTTGATTGGCTATGTTTGAATTGGACATTCTAAGATCATTAGAGCTAGAGTTGAAAACTATGGAACTGCACGTAGTATGACTAGTAGAAAGAGGACTATTATTTCTGCTGCTATTTGTAGGGCTTGGTGATCTTATAGAAAGGTCTTTCCTCAATTCCAGTTGTTTCTTTGATTGGTTCCTAGAGTGGACACTACGGTTTAAAACGGGTGAATCAGTTTTCAATTCATACGATGTTGACTTGAGCATTTTTTGACTTTGCTCAATTGAATCTATTACTTTTAAGGCCGCCTCTTCGGGACGTAACTTTATAGCACCTTTACGCTCTAAATGACTAAAGTTTTTTTGCTTGCGATTACCACAGTTTGCACTACACGTACTATTAGAACTTTTGTTGGAGTTTGAATTTTGTGGTGAGGGTTCGGTTCTTGGTTTTATTGGTATAGGTGGCTCTTTTTGGGATATTAACGGACTGTTTGGTTTAGATAAACATTTTTTGTGGCACTGTCTGCAGACAGGTATCGTATCAACTACCACTGGACTGGTTCTAACTGTGATCTGAAATTCAAATAGTTGGAATTAGGGTGATTATCGATAGATAATTCACATAGCAAAAATATGAAATATATATAAGTACCTGACTACCAGAATTACTGCTTTTTGAAGGACTTCGTTCGTTTTCTTTCTTTTCACTAGGTGAAGAACCTTTATTTTCAGGATCTTTTAACTAGATCAGCTACTTCTAAAAGATTGAGTTCTTTAGATCTCTTCCTAAGTTCCTCGATACTCCACATCTAGAATTAAATATTTTCCAATTAGTATTACTTATATATGCAGAATGAGCGTCGGTGGCTCATTGGTGGACTATTGCCTTCCGATCTGGAGGGTGCTGGCTCAAATCCTACTGCGTAGGTACCAATGTATTTTCGAAATACATTGGTATTTACACTCTATTATTGCACCCTATACGGACGTTTATCCAGCGCTCTTACAGTGAATAAAACATCGTGAGGAAAACTGCGAGTTTCAAAAGTGAAACGTGAAGTCGGCCAATCCGCACTGGGCCAATCAGCCTTTACAGGTAGCCTCGTGCCCCTTGGTGGGAACGTTTATGAGATGATGATGATGATGACTATATATGCATACCAGAAATATTTATATCAAAATGATATTTCTCTGTCTCTCTCTCTTCAACCTATTGCAATCCACTGCTGGACATAGGTCTCCCCCATTTTGCGCCAGACATCCCGGTCATCCGCTTAAAATGATATTTATAAAAAAAAACAAATGTTCAAGCTTTTTTTATCCTACTGGGATTTTCTTTGCTTTTTATTACAATAGAATGCTGCATTTACCTCCATATCAGCATCTGGTGGATCCATTTCCTCGGATTCAGGCAGTTGAGTCATCCACCTCTGAAGGTGTAGTGTAGATCCCTTACTTCTGGTACTCCTAGCTCCTTCAGTGGCGCTACAACCGGCACCTGTCTGAGTTTCAGCTGAACTTCGTCGAGTCTAGAATGAATATTTGGGTATTTTATTTAAAGGAGGTTTCTTTAATTTTCTGTTGCTAGTATCATCGTTGTCATCAATAAGGCAATGTTTGAAATGGTATTTATTCCTTTATTTTAAAGGTACCTAAACAAACGAGCAGACGCTACACTTGATGTTAAGTGATGGATGCTCATGGACACACGTCACTCTAAAAGAGCAACGAGTGCACTGCCAACCCCAATATAGAAGAGTGAAATCGAAATATGAAGAAGTGGAAGGGGCATAATTAGTTAATGAACTTTGCGTTTATTTCATCGATACAAGATATTTGTAGTTAGGTATGTGAATATTTATTGATCATTGACATGGTTAGTTAAAAATATTGTTTTACTCACCATTTTCTTTTTCCTTTCAGATGATTAATTAATTATTATATTAATCAAAAGCCATATAACTAAAAATAAATTTAGGTATTTGAGTGGAATCATTAAGGGGTGAAGACTTTCTGCGACAAATTACTAAGAGTAAATATATTTAAATACATAGATAAATAAAATCAAATAAATAGAATGACATTATTGAGAATTGTGCAAATAATTTGAATTTATATAATGTAATGTATTTATTCTGAAAAATGGTAGGTTGTACATAGTTAAACAGATAACATCGTTAGCGTCGCAAAATTTTGGATTTTTTTAATAAATGAAAATGAATTGTTATCGCCATTGACAAAATCACTTTATTTGCGGATATTAGAAATATACTGTTCAGGTCCAAACATAAACATCCAAATTTATATATTATACTTTAAAATCCATTAAATGTCACAAATAACCCAGAAATTTCAAGTAAAATGTTTTCTCAAAATTATCTTATTTTTTCTCATATTCTATGGTTCCTATATTAAAATTTACACACAGCCAAAGACATCGAAAATTATTGAATCTAACTACGCATTCGAAGTAATAAAAAAGGTCATATACAATACATGTACAAAACCCGGACTTTAGGTTATGTGAACATTTTGCGATGCTAGCTATACGTGTATTAAAATTAAACCATTTGTGTTACATGATTAACAAATTTAATCTATATGTTATTAGGGCTAACAAATAAAAAGCACTGGCTATAAATTGTTTAATTTTCATGGAATTTACACAACTACCATTTTTCACAGTAAACACATTATATTCTAGGCGAAAGTGCATTTTACAAAGAAGCATTGTAAAAATCATAATAGCTTTAGGTACGATCTACAATGATAATTACATGATTTTAATTCGCGAAGCTGATCGCCAAATATCCACATGACCTGTACAATCATTTATGTTATGTACAGACTTTGTTTCCATGCTTTATAAAATTAAAAATGAAGATAGTCAAGTATTAGTACCATTACATGATCGTGGTAAAAGACGATTAATAAATCATTTTTAAGAAATAGCAGATAGTGTAAAAATAATTTTGAATTTATTTAGAAAAGTGTTACATCGGAGGTTAGGACGGAAGACTTAAGAAGCAAAAATATAACATCCAAAACGAGATAGGTTCTTATTATAATTATCGTTACGGTTTGGTACCCCTACAGTTACAACTTTGACACAGATTTCTATATATTTTAAAATGTAAATTGGCATTACACATTGGTTAACACTTAAGCGAGTTGTACCTCTAATTACCCCATTTGTGGATTTATTTCATTAGTTCTAAGAATACGTATCCAGTAACGGTCATGTTGTTTATAATATTTATACAAGTACACTGCAATATCATAAGTGGGTACATATCAGACTTATAATATTTTCTATTTATAATCAAAATATCAAGGTTTCTTCTCAATACTGCTAATGTTCGAAAATATGACTCTCAAAATTTTTTTTACCACAACCTTAATCTTTATAAGCAATTTCAACAAACCAACGAACTTTGCTCGCGCCTTTTCAACGTCTACACGACTAAAGCTATATAGTATATATATAGTACCTGCAGGGCTCTCACCTAATATTAACTATCAGACCACAGGACTCTAGATACCAACCAAGGCCATAGTGCTTCCTACGAGCCAGTTATCTCCATCTATTTCTCCGGGGATAGCAGAAGTCTGCCAACTCCGGATCAGACTCCGCGGATCAAAGTTCTAAATAGGCCGGAGGTGTAGGCCGCTCTGGCAATGCCATTCGGGGCAGCAAAGGATCATCAGGTAAAAAAATGCGCTCCTCAACTGCATGCTTATAAGAAGGATCAACATCTAAGTCAGCTAATGCTAGATCTGCCTCAAATGACTCCCATCTGCATGGTGAAGATTCGGAATAATTTTCGCCTCCATCGGGAGTTAATTGAGCACTTGGGGACGTTGCTCTTTCCTCGTTCTTTTCAATACTTGAAGTAGAAACAAAATGGGAAGAGAACGTTTGCGATTCAGCTGGAGATAAGTTTGCTGATGGAGTTTCCGGGGTCGGGGCTGTTCTCCACACAGTACTGAGTGGCCCTCTGACGGGTTTTGGAGTTGGCGACACGGAACTAGAGCGTACGTCAAAGCTGACTCTAACTTCTTTTTCGGGCGTTCTTCTACTAACATATTTAGGTGGGAGCGATAAGAACTAGCTGGTAGTAACGCAAGACTTGAATGCCGTTGGATACTGGACGCGGATACCTGACGCTGTTGGGAGTCCAGTGTTGCAAGTGAGAACGTCAGTTGAGGGTCCGGTGAGTCCAGCGGTGATCCAAGCGGCGTCCCTGACATTGTGTGCGCGCGATATCTGAAAAAATACATGGACCAGAGATTTCAGGAATGGATCTCAACATTTTACGATGCGTTATGCTAATATTATTTTCTGACTGTTCAAAGATAAGGTTAAGGCCTGGTAAGGAATAGTTGTTTATTTGTAATTATTCTAATGAAACGGCCTTATATTATTTCGTTTTTTAATTTGACTTTTTGTTTGCGTGTATTACCTTATGACGAGGTATGAAATTAAGTTTAAATATTTAGCTCTATGAATACTTACATCTGCCTTTGTAAGAGACTTTGCCAGACGGCTTTTAAATCTATTGATGGAGCTCGAAGTACAACGGTGCGAGTTCGGCCTGGGGTTCTGGGAGCGCACGATACTAGTGGACTTTCGCCTCCCGTTCGGCCAAGTATTAGTCGGAATTCCGTAGCTGAAAGAGTAAAAATAGTTTAAAGTACACATGAGGTTGTAGCAAACGAAGGGTTTTGCTTTTTGTCGGAGATAAATCTGAAGATTACTGATTCATCTTCTGAATAGTATGATATTGATGACGAAATTGATTATATTCTTGAATGTGTTATTCATTATGAACGATATAATAATACGTTTTTGAAGTAAATTACAATTACTTATGAGGGCCAACTTGGTTGGGATTAAGTATATGTCATAAATTTTGTTCCAAAAAAAAATTATCAATAGATTTTGTGTATTGCAAAATTTCACATCTTGAACAGGATAAAATTTTTATACATACCTTTTTTCTAACGTTGAACTGTGCTTCTGATACGGCGGTTCCAAGCGCGACTGGCTCCTCAGTTACAACAGAACTCGGTCCCTGGAAACTGTGGCGAAGAGGAGCAGATCCGTGAATAGTAGAGCCCAGTACGGTCTGATGGCGCGGCTTCCACCCTTGACAACTCCCACCGAATATCCACTGCCGGCCCGCCGTACTAAGTACGAAAGGCTGTGAAAATAACCAAGTGTCCATAGATGAAATGTAACAGGTATCTTAATTTTTACAGACATAGAAAACACTAAGATTTTTATCGGAATAATCAAGATTTTAAAGCTTGCCCCTTTTCGTATATGATGTATCTTATTTATTAGAAATCAAATCTTACTTAGTTTTCGTATGTTTTTCGTTATTAGTTATCCATCATCAACAGTACCGATTCCTATACTTTAATTTCTTTTTGTTCCTCTAAATATTTAATTTTTTCATCGAACTTCGTTCAGTTACATTAATTTGATATTCATTATCTTTTAAAAATACCATTTGAATTTTGTTTCTCATGCCCATCATTTTATTATTTTAGGAAACAAAGAAAACAGATACAAAAATATTAAACATACTAAAACAATAGTCCGTGATAATAACAATAAATATACTAACATTATCTTCGAATACGTCCTAACAAGGCAAAGTTTTCAGAATTCGAAAGCAAGGAAGCTTTTGGCTCTAAAATCACTTGTTGCCTTAAGTTATCAAATATTTTAAAAAAATATGGCCACGATTCCCTGGGAGCCATGATTTCGAACGCTACCGGAACTAATAATAATAAAAAACCATATACTTACTTTACACCTAGTGAACACAAGGCGGCTCTCGAGGTCCGAGACCGATAATAAAGGCTTCCCGTCTCCAGCCAAACCCATCAGCCCTGAACCAGCTGTAACGTCTTGGTATCCATTCTGAAAGAAAAATACAGAAATAGTATCATATTTTATATTCGGACATCTGTATTCGGTGAATTACTAAGGAAGATATAGGCATGATGATCAAATCAACACTGAACACCATCTGCTTTATTATTTTTTCAATAGAAAATAATTACCATACCATGAAATTTTGTGTAAAAATCGAGTAAATCGATAGCGATGCGACCAAGCATCGAATGTTCGAAGCCTACTCAGTTCTTTCTTCAGGTTCACTACAATGTTCAAATGTTCAATGGCTTTTTCATCAGTAAGAATTTCAATACATCCAAACTAGGCTAGTGATTTAATATCCATCCAGAACACTTGATGGTATATCGATAATTAAAATGTGATCTTATTAACCTACCATAAAGATTATGGTAGTCGTTAATAGTTTTTGTTTTATTTATCTGTTTAAGAAGGTTGTTTTTAGTGTCTGCAGGAGACTTGTCAAAAGTTCTGTAGACACTTTTGAAAAAAGGAATGAGCTTTAATTTCGAAATAATTCTTATGAGAATTAGCGGTTACTTAATTTTCACGATACCGTTTGTCTCTCACCTGAAGTTGCTCAACGATGACTTGCAGCTGTTTCTTTTCAAGCTGGTCATAAGGACCAGCTCCGGATGCAGCTGCGGCAGCCCTCATCAGTCGCAGCAGTTCCCGAAACTGTTCCAGCGGCTTGTGGACCAAAGACGTGATGTCCGGCCTCCGCCGGGGTATGGGAGGGCTCGTGCAGAACCGTGAGAACGCTCCGCTGGGGTCTTTCGATTTTTTTACCTGGACATCAAATTAATTTTAATTTTAGTATAGATTTACACGTTTAGGGGCGATACAAATTCGGTATTAGTTCAATTCGCGATTTGTCCAATGCGCTATTAGTCTAACTCTCTATTTGGCCGAAACGGAAACATACATAGAATGAAAAAAAATTGGGTTTTATAGTTAGGTAAGTACCTATGACAAACAAGTTACTTTAGTTGCCATACATAAAGATTTAGCTTACAACACTTACCAAAACGCAATCAGCTCTTTTCAGACCTAGGCAATATTTCTTATAAAGGCTAAGGAACACAGGGGTTTTCTGTAGGTACACTGCCACCACCGTTGAAGTTTGAATTTCGCCATCATCTTGAACTACTTGGTCTAAGATGTCTTCTGATAGACGAAAGATCTGTGAAGAAAGGAACTGATTAACACCCCATAATTTAACCTTATAACTGGAAAATTTAGCGTGAATCTAGGATGCGACGTTTATCGATAAGTAAGAGATAGAAATAAGTACATTATTGATATATGTTTTTAGATAAAATAAAATGCGATGGGCAACATTTTGCCGCGGACACCTTTTTAGCTACATTGTGCTTCTAGTTAGTTTATTCTTTATCTAAGTATATGTAAATTATTTGTAATGTAAAACAGTGACATTGTGGTTTGTTTTGGCCGTAGCATTTCAAACCTTTATGTAGGTGAAAGTAGAATTCAGCAGTGGACTTTACGTCTTTTGTCACATAGGACCACAACAACCTTGAAACTACTCGTAAATCATAAAAGATGATAAATAAATAATGCGAAAGTTTCCCATTTCTTACAAATATTACCTACATTGGGCAATACAAAATAAAAATGTGTAACGGATAATAATAAAAAACAAATAATAATTTCTTATTTTATTTCCACAAAAATAGGTCTTATAACATTGTAAGATAAGACCAGTTATAGAAAACTTATTACACTGACCCATTCTTCTTGAGACACAGGTGCCTGGAGTTCACCAGGGTCCTCTCACGGATAACAGTCATTGACCTCCAAAGAACTATAAGCTGTTCGATAAATTCGTGATACTTACTTCTTCAATGTTTGAAAAAGCAGCTGCTGATCGCTAGGTGCGATCAGATCTGCTCTTTCAGCTAGCGGTGAGACGAATCTCACCAGGCCGAACTGAAGCAGTGGGCGTAGTGTTTGTTCCCTCGCCACCACAGCTAGGAGGGCGCGCTTCCTCCCATCTGAACTGTGGGCTGGTGTCTAAGGGAAACGTGGTAAAAGTGGACTTGAGGCATTGCCTTAAATTACTTTGTCCGAAGTTTTTATATACATTTCTTCAAAATTTATAGACGTACATGTTAATGGATATTTAATACAAGATATACAGGGCAAATTTTTAAATCATTGATATCCATTTGAACTATTTTTTATGGGAACCTAATACCATTTTCATACATTTATCATAAAATGTTTTACAAAATGATACATAAATAAATTATCTAATTGCATTGAGCAACTCGATAATATATATAGCTCGTACTACTTTATTCAAGCGCCAGCGCCGTCTACCCCACCGTCGTCGTTTTTTTATTGAAATTGTTATTGATCAATCGCAAAGTGTTTAATCTGGTACTTAGTGTTAAAAATTATTTACTTTTTGTATAAAAATTTGTCTCATATTTGGGGGATATACTTTAAATCACGAGTAAGTTCTTATTTTAAACATTGCTAATGTCAAAGATTTCACCCTGTATAATCTTTCTACGAATAAATAGTACAGGACTACTATTAATTTTCACTGATATGTGAAATCACATCATTTTTTCCATCTCAATAAAATGTGTACTTGAAGTCGAGTTTTAATGTTGTGTGTACAGATAGTTGTATGGTCGTATTGTTTTTCTCATTTAGAATATTATGTGCTCACTAAAATAATAAAACTCGGTTAACATATATTGTATTTCCCGTACCACTAGGTAGTCTATAGGTACTTATGTGTCTGCTGTATAAATAAATAGCATTTCACGAAAATGTTTCTATGCATTCCTTCCTTGTGGAATGCTTTTTATAATAATAAGTGTAAACGGTTAGGACATTCACCTGATGGTCAGGGAACGCCTAACCTATGACACAGCGGCATTAAAGGAGACCAACAACCGATAGACTGTTTTAATTATCCTCCCATCAATGCCGCATTGCGTCCGTAACCAGAGACAACAGATTTTAGGTCTCTTATACCCGGTTTTTGCTAGCTACAGTGCCCTCATCCCAAAACACAAAAGTGCATCACACTCCTGTTTCACGGACGATATCTGGCACTGCGGGGTACAGGTACCTACCTAGACGACTCAGTATCGAGACTATAGTTTGTCGATACCGAATCGCCATGCCACTCTATTAATTAGAAGTTTTAACTTCTGGAGTATTCCTCATGTTTTAGTTTCATCCGTTTATGCACGGTAAGCAACATAAGTTCTTATATGTCTATAAAATGTTTTAGGTAGGAATAGGTCCTTACCTATTCCATGGCAAAACATCACAAAGTAGAGATTACTATCATTGTGGTAAAACTAACTTATTTGTGACATGCATACTTATACATGATTGCTTACTTGGTCTTAAAGTTTTAAAGTATATTATGTGTCTTATCTTTGGTGACATTAAATTGTGTTAAAAAACGTCATCTCCGATTTTAAGTCGATCCTTCTATGAAATGATTAAGAAATGCACCTATATGACTAAGTAATAAGGATTGTATTTCTGTGAGTGTGAACTTATATGTATAAGAATGTTTTTATTGATTATTGTGTCCATTGATGTTTTCGTATTGGAGTTAATATTTGTATGCTGACATGTAAGCTAAATGTGATCTGCTCAAATTTATCTGACATCTTTGCTAGGTACATTTATTACAAATAAACTATTCTATTCTATGATATAAAGTAAGAGTTGCATAAATCATTTATAGTAAAAAATGGTTTTGTGTTGTGATTTTCATATTATATTAAATACCTATTGAAATGGATCATCGTACATAGTTAGAGATTTCTAGAACTCCAGGACCTTTTCTGAAGTTCGAGAAACCTCTTATGTAAGGAGGTAAAAATTTTAACTATATCAGATGAAGGAAATTGATTAAAATGTTTCATCAAGATATAAGCAGCTGTGTCTCATAACTAGTCTTAGTGGAGGTATGATGATGTTATGCACATATTTTAGCTGATATTGCGCTATTTTTCGGGAAATGACAAACAATAAATTAAGGACGCGTTTAAACATCAGGAACAAAAAGAAACAAACCAAAAAAATTAAAGCAATAAATTTATTTACGCTTACGAACATAAATTAGAAATGAAATAAAATTAACAGGAACCAATTAATTTATTAAATACACAAAAAGATAAAGACAAAAACTAAAACCTTGTGAATACTACAAAATCTCAAAACCATACATAAGGTTTTTGGTAATGCAGCAAATTGAATTACATACAAATAAAAACAACACGCAAAAGTCTTGGACAAAGAATAAATAAAAAAACATTAACAAAATAAATATTAACAAAAACAGTGAGGTTAAACGTAACGATTCCCCTTTGAATGAATTTTACTTAGAAACTAACGTTAAAATTAAAACACAATTAGATGATACAATGCATATTTAGGATAACATAATATGAATATTAAATAATGGAATGTATGAAGTGTATGAACTAAAACTGTTATCTGTACAAAATAAATAACAAGATGCATTATTATTATAACAATAATACACCTATTCACATTAGGAAGGGTTAAATTTTCACTGAAATGCAGACTGAACGTAAAATTTTCACTTACGAATAAATATTTCACACATCTATTATATGTATTTCCCTTTTTGAATCTCTAAAATAATGTCAGAACATATAACTGTACACGATCTCAAGTGCAAATGCGTGAGCACACAAATATTAGGTTTATACTAGCACCACTTTCCTAAACATTCATAATCCAATTTAAATTCGATTTTCTAAAGATGACTAGTATTGCCACAATTCGAAATTTTGATACAGGCTTACAAGATGCGATTATGTATGACGCTATCAAATTTGAAATCCAATTACTTGAAACTGTTTATGGTATGTTCAACCATATATGCGGTGTTAAACACATTCGAAAGTTACAATAGGTTCTCTTTTTTATCTAGAATCTAGGCAGGTTAAAAGTTAAAAATTTTATTGAAATAATTCGAAATTAATGTTGATCTCCAGTATTCTGGACTCAATAGAAGATCTTGTCTTTTGGATATATCCGATTACGGTGTCAAGCGTTAATAAAACAGATTTTAGTATGAGATTCAAAAACATTTTTCTCGGTAAGTAGATCAGAAAACTTTGGATCAAAAAACCTCGTAACATCGATCAAACAAATTGTTTCTAACTCCTATAATATATAGTTTCA